>CABFOW010000018.1:394651-514273 GCA_902141385.1 Timema californicum
GGGGGGATCTCTCCAAGATCCACGTAATTTACTCAGACGTCGTCTCATTCTCAAGTTCTTAGACTGTGGAAAGCCATTACGCAGACGCTTTTGACAGCTAGGTCAGAGCAAGTATTGATCCTGTGAGTAGATGCCACGCTTGGTTATATTTCTCGGGGAAAGTCCAAGGATATAAGTTTTAGAGAGAGAAAAAAAATTGGTGGTCACTTTCCCCTAAAAGACGCGACATCCAAATGACAAACAAGTGAAGACCATCCAGATTTAACATATATATATATAAACCCCAAATCAAATTCACTTGCAGTAGATTTCCACAATAAATATTTAACAAATATTTGTTCAAATTCATCCCCACTTTGGTCACGACCACTAAGTGCAGATTTGTTTCCCTCTTAGTTAAAATTCTTTTTTTCAAACCTGGATAGAGCTCTCAAACAATCACTAAAATCTGTTAACAGTGGGAAACCCTTGAGATTTTGACTCGTTACCTATAGTAGAATCAGAAAATCTTAATTATTTAATCACATATTTAAAAAAAAACTTATTTGATTGGAAATACAAGCAAATATGTGCTAAGCTGGCATAAAACCTATCAGCTATCGGTTACTCTAATTATGATAGTTTACATAGGCGATGGAACAAGGGGGTAGCTGGTGTTGACGGTTATGGGTAGATTCCACCCTTTCCTCACCACTGCTTTCTTACAGGGGGGATAAGTGTCTTGGACAAATTGTTTGACAATTAACTTATGATTCCCACGACCACTGACCAGAAACATTAAACAAGATTAATTAGACTAGTCCTCTTGGCTCTAATAGTGGATGAAACAAGTGACATTAGTGGCAAGGAGAAACAATAATTAAATATTCGAACTGTAGATCATGACACAGTCAATGTTAATGGGATATTCAATGGATTATATGAAACATCATCAATGACTAGAGAAGCATTGTTTTATTTAATCAAAGATGCACTGCCGCGCCTCGGTTTGATCTTGGACCAACTACGAGGACAGTGCTATGACGGTGGCCTCAATGTGACTGGTGCAAAATAGCGTGAAATCAGAAATGTTAGCAGAGCAGCCATAAACATAATATATTCATTTAGCAGCTCATGCTCCTAATTTAGCTTTGTTAGACTCCGAAAAATGACATCTGGACACGGAAATCGAACCTGGGACTTTTGGCTTAGTACGCCAATGCTCTTACCACTGAACTATCCAGAAGTGAAGAATTACCCTGGGCAAGGGACAATTCCTGGATAACTCAGTGGTTATAGCATTGGCGTACTAAGCCAAAGATCCCGGATTTGAATCCTTGTCCAGGTGTCATTTTTCAACTTTCAGAATATATCTAGATGAAGTAATCCTCACTAAAAGCATAAATAATAGCTTTGTCTATTTGATTTTTTACTAGACTTGTCAAAATTAATTAATTTGATTCAGGACTGTTCGCAGTGGGTAAAATATCTAGGAGTAGTTTTTAAAAATTCTCCCAAGTGATCTATCCAGAAGTACCAGATTTTCTAGACGCTGGATTGTATTGATGTTAGTTCTAAGGCAAACGGACTTTGAGATCAGATTTCAAAGGGGAACGTGTTTTTTGGAATATATCTGTCATATGGTGTTTTCATCGACTGAGAATCTCACCACTATTCTACAAAGTAAATCTCAGACCTTAGTTGGTAAAAAAAAAAAGGCTGTGATTTCGATACGATAATGTATAAAAAGTAACTTACTGCGTTTGATAGTATTTTGGACGAGAATGAGAAAAAATTGAATTAATCCATCTTTCAGAACTAACAGTATAGGAAAGAAAGGACCTTCAAAGAGGTTATAAGCAAAATCAAAGTCCTGGTTCTAGTCATGATTTTGAGTCAATCAAAGCATACTTCAGAAAAATGTATTATGAGTGAATATGAATGTATTATGAATGAATTATAATATAGATTTGAACAGCCTGCATTTGAAAAATATCTTCATTTGGAAATGAGTTTTAAGATGGCTTCAGCATGATGGGATGAATACATCTTAAATATTATCTCTGAATTTGGAATGGATGAGGAAAAGGTTATAAGAGAAAATAAAATTATCAAACAATTCATCCAAACTCCAAACAATTTTGAAGACTTTGTAAATAAATTCAAAGAACTGCAGTCTGAAACGAAGAAAATTTCCTAATTATTGCAACCGCCTTAGATTATTATTGATGGTCCCTGATATATCTGCCACATCTGAAAGCTAATTTAAATTGTTCCTCAGAGTAAAAACATACCCCTGAACAACCATGAAACAAACACGTTTAAATCATGTGTGTAATTAACGCTTACCAAGAATTTTTTGATAAAGTTGACATAGGGAAAATTAATTATAGCATTTACTTACACTAATATTCTGTGCTGGCACCCGGGGTTCAATTCTCGGTCCGGGCACAGATCTATCTGATTACCTAACCCTTCCTTCACCTCTGACAAGACATCTTGTGAATGTGGGGAATGATAGGCCTCCACCGTGGTTCGGATTCCACGTTAAACTGTAGGTCCTTCATTTCATCTGACAATCACCCTACCATTACATATTAGCCTAAGTGTGTATAACCCGAACGGATAGTAAGACGCGGTGCTAATAATAATAATACTTGCACTAATAGTTTCAGTTGCCATTTAGTTTTAAACGTAATTCGACTTTTATATCTGTACTCACTACACTGACTTGTGTGTTCAGTGAAACAACTTATTTGTTAGCTAAAAGGTAAACCTATTATTTTATTAAATTTGTTTGTAATAACGCTATTTTTAAAATGTTATCCTGAATATTTTTTTGAGATTTTTACAACTATTATTTGGAACAAATTTTCAGATGATATTCCTTCTTTTGAATTCAAAACAAAATTTAAATAAAATAAATTGAGAATTTCAAATTTGGCTTGTTTGTATGTATGTATACCTATCCTAATTGTTCACTAACATCATTGTTAGGTTGGTGAAAATACTAAGCTGTAACAACGGTTTTGTTTTAACATAATAAATGTCATCCCAAATCAAGAAATGTTTTGTAAATTTATTCCTAATGAATCGATTAGTAATAAAATCCAAAGATAATACATTGGTTGGTATGACTGGTAATGAATTATCTAAAAGTATAATTTATTTTAAACTTATTTTCCCGTATTGTTGGATAGTGATTTTACTTAGTTATTGTGTGACACTTTAGGGTTTTACTCACTTTCACAGTGATATATTAATGAGTAGGGGACTGGATGTTGTATTTGTTCTAGATTTAGGTTGGTGTACAAGTCCTATGGTGATATAATTAGTTGATTCAAAGAGCGAACGTTAAATAACTCGAATTAAAAAAAAACATTTGAGTGTTTCCTAAATTTCTACTCGTCTACGCTGCCACTAATAGTTTAACACAAACTATTCCAAGAACTCGAGATTAATAGTGTTATTTTTAGCGAATGCACCATCATTCATTTGTTGAGAGGACTAAAAACATCTAAGAGGAGATTAAACATATTTTAAATAAGGTTAAACTTTCGCATTTTTTGTTGAAATTGTGTTTAAAAAAATCTAGTTTTATCAGTTGAAGATTTGAACCTTTTTTTTTCAAGCTCATACCACAACCAACACTAAACAATGATGGTTACTATTTAAAGTGAGTTATAATGAAGAGAGAAAGCCCTGTTCCATAACTATGTAGAGCCATACCAGATCCCACCTATGCCACTGGTAAAAGTCAACGGAATTTGACCATGAACCAGCAGGAACAAACTAAACACTAAAGCATCGTCGCTTCTTTCGTTTTTTCTTTTTTTTTCTTTTGAAGGTCCTTTAGTTTTGGGGCCGAGGCTTTCGCTTCTCCCTCTCTTCTCTTGCACTTCCCCCATACTACCCCCCCTCAACTTCCTAGCCCTCCCTAGAACTCCCCTCCCTCCCTCACCCAGAACATCCGCTCTTGGTGCGTTCTGCAGGAACGAATTTGAAAGCGAGGCGGTTACGAAAACAGTTACGGTAAAACGGTCAGATAAATTTGCCTATTAGGAAAAAAAATAATGTGACATTGCGGTGGATTAGTTTGTGTTAACGTTAGTAATATAGTGTGATTAATTGGTTTGTCTAAAACTATAATAAAAATCCCTTTATCTCGTTGTGAATATAAACAAATTATATTAATACTCCGCAGCCATAAGTGAATAAATAGTGATTTAAAAAAAGAAAGTAAGTATTAAAGTAATACCTATCTCATAACCTTATTAAAATATATATAAGAAAAAAGTTTTGAATATTTAAGTGGATGGACTATGACAAATTAAAATATATTTATTCTATAAACTCTTAAAATAATATAAGGGTTTAAATGTGTATTTTAAAGTACAAACCAAATCCTCTTTAATAACCATCATTATAATATCATTGAATGGAGTGAATGCCGACTGGGACATCGGTAACGGGTTGTCAACAAATATGGTTGTCTTTGTAGTTTCCAAAACCAACAATAGGTGGCTCTGTGCTAGTTGCAATGGCGGCTTACGATTGAAGCGATCATAAATTAACAAACAAATTTGTTTAATGTAATATTCATTTGCGACCATGCATTAAGATACTAAACACTTAAAGGTGAATGTATTTAAATAATCGCTTCATCTTAATGTCTTACGATCAATTTCTAAACGAAGGGAAAAGTACGCCGTTTAACTAATCGCATAATTATTACAAATATATTTTAATATTTTGAGAAGGTCGTTTGGTCATTTAAATTATTATCTAAATTAAAGAAATCTGAGCATCCCTACAAAATAATGTTCTGCGCATAATTTATGTGTTAGTAAATATGTAACGACACAAAATGTACATGTCATTTTCTGACACACTATAATAACATATTTACTGCGTGTTTTTTAGACTATAAACATAAAACTTTAACTTGTCATTGTAATAACTTCACGAAAGTACTAAATTAATTTGATATGTTTTTTACTGAAACAGAAATAAATGTTGCGTAGAGAATACAACTACTTTATATAAGTATCTTTATTGGATACAACTAGCTAATAAAAAGTTACAAGTACTAAAACATGCTTAAACATATTATGACAGTAACTAGTTCTTCTGAGATTAAGAGTATTGTAAAATATAACTATAATTTAGTTCAATATCATGTCGATTCAAGTTTATAGCCACATCAATATTATACTAAAATGTTAGTCTTTTTTAAGTAGTCTTTAGCACCAAAGTATAGGCGGAGTTTATGGAAAAAGTATGAACAATCACTATGTCTTACCTCAAAGTCAAGAATCAACTAATACATAACTAGTGATTGCCGCTCTAAGGTGTTAATTTTATTATTTTAAAGTAAAAATTTAATCCAATATGCACATTAGTACACTAAACTTAGCCCTTATTATCAAACGGAGAAACATCATAGCTTTTAAAAATTATCATGAAGAAATAAAATAAGTTATTTTTGGTGGGTCAAGGAATTACTTTATCTAGGAGCAATATTTTTAACTAGTCAACCATAACATAGCATACACACAAATATTTTATTGGGGATGTATACTTTTTAGATCGATTAAAGATATTAAAAAAATTAGTAGCCAAGTTTAAATATATTTTTTCCTTAGCACCTTATCTGGCCTAAAAACACTATAGATTTCTATAAAGAAAAATACACAGAATTTTTTGTTCCATACGACATTTTATATCAATACTATCAGCTTAAGCAATATTTTTTCAAACCTAATCATTTTTCAAATCAGAACACCAAGTTTAATATTTATTTATTTTCGTACCATCTAAATTAAATTGGTATCAAGTTAGTTCTATAAAGTTTGTTTCATATTTTAAAGTATTTGTTTTTGTGCCAAACATGCCTGGGCTATCTTTTCTTGGCAAACTTCTTTTTTTTTTTGCTTCAGTAGAAATATAAGAGTTTAATTTTATTTACATGGTGATATCAAAAAATCTTGAATAGGGAGAGGTACGTAAGATTGCGCACCTAAGCAATAAGCCACAATTTAACCTACACCCTAAAATAAATAAAAAATAGTTCCTTCATCATGTATTTTAATGATTGCTAATACCTACATGTCCTGAACCCCAATCATATGAAAATATTATTGTTGGCAGAAAATACATAAAACAAAATTTGTGTAAATGCGCAATCTTTAGAGCCCCAGCTCCTAAGAGTGCGCATCATCTACCATAGCAGAAATCACATTTAAATATGATAGCCCCTTCAAATAATTAACACTGCTCATGCCACCACTGTTCACACTTAATACACTGCATCCTGTCTTCTGAAAATGGCTCTCGGCACATCCTGGACAGAAAATGGCAATTTCCATTGTCCTTTTAGTCACAATATTCTGTCCTTAACACGAAACTTTTAATTTTATAATTTGTTTTTTGTAAACATTGTGGCTTTTTTTGTCATCTGCATGTTGGAGGGAATTTTTAAAGGGAAAACTTAACATTATCTCCGATCTCCTTGCTTTTCTTTTCCTCTTGTCAGTCGTTTCTGCCTTAGGGAGAGGGATAATGTTGGCTGGAGGAATTCCTGTAGCTTCAATGTGCTCACCAAAGTAAATTATAGAATTCTTATCAGTGCTTTTGGAGTATGTTTCACACGACACACGATCATCCACTTCATCCTCAGGAATGATTTTTATAGCAGGTGTTGTATCATTGGTTATACACTGATTATTCTTACTGGTGGACATGTGAACATTCATTTCACCACCAGGGCTGATTCCACTGGCGGAAGCAGTTGAGCCCTAACTAAACGTTTTAGTCTCACTGGACACAGGAAAACTCATTCTACCATTATGAATGATTCCACTTGTTGAAGGCGTTAGTTCCTCACACTGAATTCGTGGGGCTGATCAGTGACGTCAGTTGAAAGAAAATCTTTGTCACAGAACACATAAGGGCTATAGGGATAGATGCCTGTAGCACGGAATGAATTTTTTGCTTTCTCCATGGTGAGGAAAAGTAGGCAACTATCGTGCTGGGAAATTACATGCCCGGGGTGATTGTGCATCCATTTGTTGGCTTCATTAGCAAACATTGATTTCAGTGGACCAAAGAATCCTCTGTAAAGTGGCTGTAATTTATGAGTAGCATGGGGAGGTAGTGAGAGCGGGGTAATGTTGTGGTCACGGCAAAAGATTACAGCTTCAATAGAGAAATTGGACAAATGATTGTCTAGTACGAGGACCGAGTCATCTACAGTTGATTTGACATAGTTTTTGAAATGCTGAATCCAGTCAAGGAAGAATTGTGAATTTATAAATCCACGATTGGATATCATGGGCAAAGAACCTTCAGGAAAATCCTTGAACAGCTCTTGCTTCATTCGTTTTCTGGTGAAAATAATCGCAGGGGTTACATATAGGCCGACAGAATTCATACAACAAACTACAGTTACCGTCTAACCTCTCTCTGCAGAAGATACTTTACAAACTGAACTTTTGCCTTTGGGAAAAATTACTTTAGGAACTTTATTTGGAATACAAAAGATTCCACTCTCGTCCATATTAAATATGCGATAAGCACGAAAATTCGTTTCCTCAGACACGACTTTCAAATTATCAAATAAACGCTGAAATTGTTCTTTGTTAAATCCAATAGCCCTACCAAGGCTATACTTTTCTGGTGATCGGAGAGACAGATTGTTTCTTTTGCATAAATCTTGTAGCCAATGCCGACCTGCTACCTTTGTAATATTGTTGAATCTTTGTGGAATATGGTTTAAGGTAGCATATTCGAAAGCCAAACTCATAAGTTGCTTCCTCCCTATTCATTAGAATCTTTTGCCCAGATCTCTTACATGGTTTGCCAATTCTTGCTTTTGAGCTGGTGTAAAAACTGTCTTTAATCGTCCCAGTGACACTTGTACTGTTCCCTGTAATAATGATTTCAAATAACTTCAGTTGACTTGAGATAGTTGAACTACCACAGAGACAGTTTCAAACATGAGGTCTGCATAAATGAATGGCACTGCTTCTTACGCATTAATAATTATAAAGTAATGGTAGATTGGTTTGATAGTTAGGGCACTGTAAACCTACCTTACAGGTACCCTGGTTCATATCTCAGACTGTCCAGGATGTAGATATTAGAGTGACCAACCATGTGAAACCCTTGAGAGATGATGCCTGCTGGGAGGGTTTTCTTGGATCCGGCCCTAGATGTACCCCATTGCACTAAGTTGCACACCTGCCTAATTCATCCATGCAGACCCGGATTGGGATATACATTTACTCTATAGATTGAGAACATAAGTGTTGATTGAATTTTACTTAAATTACTTACACCCTTAAGTTGTTTCCTTAATGTAGATTCATTTGTACCCAATTTCGCAGCAACTTTTCTTTGACTCTCTGATTTCTCTTATACGTGGATGACATTCTAAAACCATTTAAATTTCAACTTTCCAAAACAGTAGTGTTCTGCTTCATACTCTTAATTAAATTCATTTATTGTGCGTAAATGAAAATTAGTTCTAAAGATTGCGCAGTAAGAACCTAAGAGTACGCACGCGCACTCTTTTGGCCATTTGTTATGCGCACTCTTAGGGATTACGTACAAGATTTCGAAAATAACCGTTAGATCAGAGCACATGCCGGAAAACAGAATCTAATGTATATCTACAAAATGGTTGAAACCTTGGCTTTGACATAAAAAAAGAAGAATTCCCCTTTATTCACTTTGATGTCAGAGCATACGTTATACGCTTAAAATATTACATGAAAATAGGCAGTAAATGATATCTTACCTTTCAAATGTAAAAATATCGTTGCATAACCAGACGTTGTTCACTACTCATTCGCGTTACGGTAAGTAACAATTTGAGACCAAGCAAAAATATGTCCGTATTGCCAACTGTGAGAAAATGACATTGCGCATTCTTACGTAACTCTCCCCCTATCGGTGAATAATAATAATATTTAGCACCAAGTCTTACTACCCGTTCGGGTTATACGCTTTAATTACTTTAATGGATTAGGACTTGGGAAGGTTGAATTAGAGGAGGTGAACCCGCATTTGCGTGGAGGGGAGTGGAAAATCATTTGGGAAAAACCACCCCCAGTTCACCCGACCAAGATTTGAACCTCGATCTCCCCGTCCTCAGCAGTCGAGCTCAGCATGACTAGCGCGTTAGGCAACTACGTCACCGAGGCGGGTCCTATCGGTGAAGAGTGGCCTGGAATTTAATGACAAATTTTTATTTTCACTTAAAAAGTTTATTATATTAATAATTCTGTGCTCGTGACAGATATTCAGGAATGGTTGATATCACCATGTGAATAAAATTAAACTCTAGGTTTCTAATGGAGCAATAGCTTATTTATTTTAGCAACAGAATATTTTGAGATTAAAAACAGTGAAAACAATGCCCTTAAATCGAGTTTCCTACACCCTCACTTTAATGATATGATTGGAATGAATAGGGGTGAGGGCACTAAATGCATTGAAAATTTACGCTTACGCCAAGAAAGAATGGAAAACTATTTAGGAATAATACTCGTGGAGTACACCCTACTATGATTCGAATTCCAACCTTCCAATCACCTGCAAACCAGACCATATGAGATTTACATCTTGTGCACATGCCCACAGGTGCGGCTGTAGGAAATAATCTTCTTAGGTTAAAAGTGTTGATTAAATTATATATTATTATAACTTGATAATTTATAACATTTAGCCTGTATTAATATTTATCAAAAAGGTTTTTTCTCATATGCTCTCCAAGCGAATTTCATATTAATAAAGAAAAATATGTTGTTTGAATAAATAGAGAGGGTACTTTATTTTAAAAACTAATTTTATCAAATTTGACAAATTTATTTTTAATAACGATAGCTTTAAATAGATATAAATATCGTTTATTAATTTAAATAGTATTCTTGAACAGCTAAAAAACACATTTAGGGTCTACCATATAAGCAACACATGTCATTTATGATTCAGTCATTTTCCTATACGCGTATTTTACAAAACAATATTAAATATCACGATATACTGTATGTAAATGTTTAGTGTTCTAAACGAAAGCTGACCCACTTTTGGGATATAATGGACTAAGGTATCACACTCAAAATAGACTCGTCAAATGTACAGAGTTGTTTTACCCCCAAATGGTTTTCTAGTTTCACTCTACGCCAATGTGGGTACACTTTGTCTAAATTCAACCATCCTCATCCATAATACTTTGGAGAGATTGGTACATAGGCATATAGTTTGAACAAGTAATAAGATTGGTGCTAAAAAACTTAATGATGATAGTTTATTTAAGTTATACTTAGGAGCCTGACCTCTTGTCACAAGCAAGCTAGACTAAACGGAGCTGAAATTTGACCTTTATTAAGTTATTTGCGGATCAAGGCTTATACACTCCTTTTAACAGTTTTGAAAATAATTTTCAGATTACATTTATGCCTCTATAGATTTCAAGAAAGAGAATAGAGTCGATACTTTTTGTTGTTTGATTGACTGTATTAGTTTTGTTTCAATAAATAATAGTTTTATTTTAATTTATTTCACTTCTTCTCAAAATTTTACTAAACTTGTATCGGTGGTTGCATTCTTTAGCACGTCATTTTTGCAAAAGACTGTATTTCCTGTGGTGGGGAGATCGGCGATCGAATCCCAATAGAGTTTACTGAGGGTGTGTTTTACTAACCGGTTTCCCGTCATCCTTTCGTCTAAATGCAGGTATATTTCATATAAATGCTACTTTTCATTATTCCTCCCATAACTATTTTTAACACCGCGTCTTACTACCCATTTTGCTTTATACGCTTATGTAATAATTACGTTAATGGTTTTTGGGATTAGGGAGGTTATATTTCTAGTAAGTGTGGCCGAATTTGCGTGGAGGGAGAGTGGAAAACAGTTTAGGAAAAAACACTTGGTACACCCGACTGAAATTCGAACCTCAATCTCCCAGTCATCAGCAGTCTGGTGTACTGTAAGAGTAGTGCTTTAAACCATGCCGGGAACCAAAGCAGTTGGAAATTATTATTATTAGCACCGCGTCTTACTACCCGTTCGGGTTATACGCACTTACGCTAATGTGTAATGGTAGGGTGATTGTGAGATGAAATGGAGGACTTACAGTTTAATGTGGAATTCGAACCACGGTGGAGGACTGGCATTCCTCACATTCACAAGATGTCTTGTCAGAGGTGAAGGAAGGGTTTGGTAATCAGATATATCTGTGCCGGGACCGAGGATTGAACCCCGGCCGCCAGCACATAAGTCTGACACCTTACCCCTAGACTGCCAGGTCACCCATATTGGTTGGAAATTACTTTAATCATCTTTTAGATGGTTATCAAGAGACATTTATTGCAAAAGTTAGCATGGCCATATAAGTAGATTCAGTCTTCTATTGATCTGTCAAAAAAACAACTAAATACTAGTGTGGTGAAGTGTTTCCAGGGTAAGCAGAGCGGGTTAAAACTTTATCTGGTCCAACTCCTCAACTCAATTTGTAGCGTTATTGTCTACTTAGCTAACGGTACTGGGTTAGATTCTTGGCATTGCCGGTGATTTGTAAGTTTTTCCTTATACAGTGATGCATTAATGGCCGAGGACTGGATGTTTCGTCTGTTCTAGATTTGATTTAGTTCATAAATCTTGTTCTGATATAATCAGCCGGTTCAGAAAATGCACATTAAATTCCTCAAAAAAAAAAAAAAAATGTTACTGTTCTATTCAACCCAATCCTAAATTTGACCAACCATACATAGGATCTATTCTTCACATTCCATTTGGCAATATATTTTCGTTGATCCCCAGCGAATGAGTGTTCTAATGGCACGAGAAAAAGTATTCATGGATACATTTTAAAACGAACTGTTATTATTGTGGGACTCCCCGCCACGTCACTGAGAAAAGTGCTTTTCCATGGTGAACTGACTATAGATGTCACATTTATCTAGATTCTAGAAGACACTTTTGCATTCTGTGCGTTCCTCGAATACCGGCTGTCATCATCATTATTAGTCAAAGTGTTGATCGACTGAATGTGACCCCTATATAGATATTTTCCAAAATCGCGATGACAGGCATAGTTGACACGTCCACCATCCATGGCTCGGAACGCTGAGATCGCACTCGCGAGAGAGAGAGAGAGAGAGAGAGAGAGAGAGATAGTGTGTGTGTGTGTGTGTGCTGATGGTTTTGCAAAAGAGAAAAAGGGACGAGTTGAGGGGTTTGGAAACAAGGTCTGGTCGTTTTGGCAAGGGGAGGAGTGTTAAGGGGGTGAGGTGGGGCTCAATGTGGTGACGTAGCATAGCAACAAGGGGATGTGTGGGGGGGGGTATAAAGGGGGTGGGCTAGGAAAAATGGGTGAAGGAACGAGGAGGGTAAAGGGGAGGAGGAAGGTCTAGTCTCGTTGCGTGCATGGAGTGGATCGATGGAGCTTTAGATGGAGCGCCACAAAACTCCCTCCCCCTCCCCTTCTACCCTGTTTCCAACCATCCCATCCCTTTCTGAAAACCACCCTCGTACAAAACTGTCATGGCGGAGCACTTTGGTGTGATCAGGATACACAGAATTGTATACAGTAATAAGGACCTTTCTGACTGAATACAAATTAGTTTGTTTTGGGATATAGTATACTTTTTTTTTACTTTGCTAGAGGTTATTACAAATTTTTGTGTTCGTATAAACGTGTTTATTTTCTCTAAAAAAAAGTTTTACAATCATCTGTTGAATGATGAGAACATAATGCAAAATAATACAGTTTTATTTTTATGGTGAAATATTTAGACACTATCGCACTTGTGTTATAAATAAAGTAAAATTGGTAAGTACATTCTTACAATTTTATTTTTCTATGAAAATAAAAAATAAATATTTAAATTTCATCTATATAAAGATGTTTTTTTTAAATATTGTTTAAATATTTTTAATGGTCTATTTAATAGTTTGTAATGTGTATTTTTTCAAATTCCAGACCTGTATGTTGATTTATTTAATAATATTAGATTAAGATATTTACTTTTACATAACGTTCATTTTTATGGGTGCAATATAACCACGTATTCGTGTGAGACTATCAAAAGTTGAAGGTTTTAATGATGAGCTTAGTGATCCTAGTTAAGTTGCTATATAAAAATTAAAGCTTACATTGACTTAGCTTAAATATTTTAAAATCTAGCACAATAGTATTTATTAATATTCAATTGGTATTGAACTTCCAATTTATGACGCTGAAAATTGAATTAAATTGTATAATAATAAGGAAATTAGATTTATCTCGTGTCAAAAAAATATTCTAAAAAACAAGGTCATATTTTCCCCAAAAATGCATGAATTCAAATTTAGCTCTAAATTAATAAATCTATGTCTGGAAATTTTTAAACTAGCTCAACGTGGAAAGTACATTTTATTCCATTCCTATTCCATAAGACCAGTAAATATAGCCTACGTTATTGCCAGGATACATTTTAAAATAATAAGCCTAATGTAACATGATAGAGCGGTTAGATTTTTAAGTAAAAGCACAGTCATTCACCTTTTTAAAAATAGTGTGAAATATCCCATCATGACAAAATAATTCCCAGACATATCGGTTGGGATTAAGCCCCGCTCTTCAAAGGAGGGGAAAACCAGAAGTAGAAAAAGAACTATGAACAATTATTATGTATAGAAATATAAGATATATTCTACAGAGTGACGTCAGCGATTAAACATGTGCTAGTCATATAACGTGGAAAGCCCTGGACTGCAAGAAATAATAAATATAGCCTTTACAGGTGAAATTCCTCTACTGGGTCTATAGAGAAGATTCACAGTGATCAACTCTAACATAGAACCTTTCCAGTTGAGATCCCTTTACTAGGTCTTTAAAAATTAATCACTAAGATCAACATTAATATAGAGCATTTTCAGGAGATAATCCCTCTACTGGGTCTATAGAGAAGAATCACTGGCCTCAACATTAATATACATGGAGCCTTTTTCTGGTGCTAGGTCCCTCGAATGGGTCTATGGAGAATAAACACTGGGATCAACAATAAAATAGAGCCTTTTCATGAGCTAGGTCCTTATACTGGGTGTGTAGAGAATAATCACTGGGATCAACAATAAAATAGAGCCTTTTCATGAGCTAGGTCCTTATACTGGGTGTGTAGAGAATAAACACTGGGATCAACAATAAAATAGAGCCTTTTCATGAGCTAGGTCCTTATACTGGGTGTGCAGAAAAGAATTACTGGGTTCAAAATTAATTTAGAGCCTTTTTTCAGGTGCTAGACCCCTATATTGAGTCTATGGAAAATAATAATTGGGAGCAACATTAATATATAGATTTTCAGGTGCTAGGCCCCTATACTGGGTCTATGGAAAATAATAATTGGGAACAACATTAATCTATAGCTTTTTCAGGTGCTAGGCCTCTATACTGGGTCTATGGAGAATAATAATTGGAAACAACATTAATCTATAGCTTTTTCAGGTGCTAGGCCCCTATACTGGGTCTATGGAGAATAATAATTGGGAACAACATTAATCTATAGCTTTTTCAGGTGCTAGGTCCCTATACTGGGTCTATGGAGAATAATAATTGGGAACAACACTAATCTATAGCTTTTTCAGGTGCTAGGTCCCTCTACTGGGTCTATGGAGAAGAATCATTGTGAACAACACTAATCTATAGCTTTTTCAGGTGCTAGGCCCCTATACTGGGTCTATGGAGAATAATAATTGGTAACAACATTACTATAGAGCTTTTTCAGGTTCTAGGCCCCTCTACTGGGTCCATAAAGAAGAATAACTTTGATAAACATAAGATGTATAGGCTCTAGAGCATTTTCAGGTTATAATCCCATTACTGGGTCTATAGAGAAGAATCACTGGGCTCAACATTAATATAGAACCTTTTTCAGCTGCTAGGTTCTTATACTGGGTGTGTAGAAAATAATCACTGTGATCAACATTAATATACAATCTTTTCAGGTGCTTAGTCTCGCTAATGGATCTATAGAGAAGAATCGCTGTGATTAGCATTAATTTGGAGCCTTTTCAAATGTAAATTCCTCTAGTAGATAAAATGCCCTTTTTAAACACTTCAAATCTGAATAATAAATAGGATGAAGTATAATACTTAAAACTAAGAAAATGGATTAAGCTTATTTTTTAAAATTAAAACATTGACATAGTAGATTTAAATGATTTTTTATAAAAACAATAATTAAAAGTCAAAATAGGAAGTGATAAACATTGAATTATTTTGAATGAATGTTAGATACTTGTATACAGTGTATATTGGGAAATAAATGTATTTTATTGGAACACAATAGACTATCTCATGTGAAAAATAATTGTCAGCTATAGATCAATAGAATTACAACATATTAAAATATTTATTTAAAAAAAGTCAGAAATATTATCTGATAAATAATTAGGAATCAAGTATAAATATAAGTGAACAATCACTTGAGTTTTTAAATAAGTCAAAACTAAAATAGTCATACATGCAACGAGAAAAATAATATGCAAGTGTTAAATGTTATTCTGTTCACCGACTTACCTTAAAAAATAATATTCTCTTGTTACTTGTTATTTATGTGGCTTGATGACCAATCACTAGATTTTATTCCTTGACATGTTTCTTTATTTTACAATATCATCCTCAAGATTGACTTATGCAAATATAGAATGATTTGATAATGTTGTATAAAGTAATGACAAAGAATTGGGAAAAATATAAAAATGTAGTTAAAAAATTTAGGTTATGAAATTATGACAAAAGGTAACCCATGAATATGCAAACTTGTCTTCTTGTTTAAGGAACAATGAATGCACTGTGTCACTACATGTTATTTCATTAAATGGGTGTGGTAATACACAAAAGAGATGAGAAATTTAAAAAAAATGGGCTGTCAAGTTCGAGAGAGTTCTAAGCCATGGTTTACAAAGGTACGGACGGGTATGTAGTATGAATAGAAATTTAGATTTAGAAAATGTATTAAGAAATAGATAGATATAAAAAATGTATAGAAGATGATTATTAATATGCTTTTCTTCATGACACTGGCCCAGTCAGGACATAGCTACGCTGGAAGGGAGGGCTGAGAGCAGGAAATTAAAGGATTTTAGTGGGTTAGAGGGGATGCGGGTGGGGGGATAAACATTTGAAAGTTTTCACAAGTATTTGATTTTTCAAGATTACAATTGTTCATCTACACTAATATTATAAAGAGAAAAGATTTGATTTTTTGTTTGTAATGGATAAACTCAAAAACTACTGGACCGATTTTAAAAATTCTTTCCCCAATATAAAGCTACATTATCAGCACGTAACATAGGCTATATTTTATTTTGAAAATTAAATTTACTCCTCATAAAAAGCCGATAGTCACTCATATTTTATGGTAGAGTCTATGATGATTCTTCAATATGTGTGTTGAAAATAATAATGTGGGAGGGGGGGGGGGCAGGATCTATTTAATGATATTTTTATTGTTTAATAAAGCTGCTTGGATAAAGAGGTTTTCTGCTGTGTTTAATTTATTGCCTTTGTGAGAATTTTATGTTTCCTACATTGGTTGATGGGTTCGTGTTGATGTTCAGTTGTTTTTTTATGTTATACACGTTTGTATTTAATTCTGTTGTATTTACGGTCAGAAATGTGCTTTTTATAGCAAACTCCTTTTTACCCTAACTGCATGTATGACCTATTTTTGGCTTATTTAAAAAAATCAAGTAATTAATATTCACTTATAACAATAACTGATTAATAATAATTTATAATATAATCTTAATTTCCCATGAAATAGTTTAATGTAGTATTTTTCATTGATATGTAACTGACAATGTTATTGTTTCACATCAGATCTAATAAAATTAAATTTATTTCCTAAATTATATTTTATTCAAGTTTTTAATATTCATTAAAATTATTTAATGTTTATCATTTCCTATTTTGACTTTGCATTCATGTTTTTATAAAAAAAAACATTTAAATAAACTACGTAAATACTTTGATTTTTTAAATATGTTTAGTCATTTTTCAATTTCAATTTATTTTCCTTTTGTATTCTTATAAATATATTCATATTTTTTGTGCATTTAATACACTATATTATCTTTTATAATACAATCTATTCTTTATCTTAGTTTAAAGTAATATTTTCTTATATTTAACTAACGCTCCTTACTCAAATTTTCAGGGTTTTTTCTCTCTAAAAATGTTAACTAACACATACTGTTATGTATCCTTCAGCTTTAAACATCGACACCAAATGTAAAAAAATAACAGCCTCACATCTCTCAGAGCAAGAGAACATAAACATAGATTTAATAGCTTTTATCACTTTCAAGTGAAATGGTGGGTGGGCAGAGACTATGTTAAAGCGCATGTGCCTTAAAGACCTCTTAGTAAACTGCCTTTACAGTAAACTCTATGGCCTATTTCCATCCTCTCTCCATGTATCTTTATAGTACTTTGTCTTTCAACTCGTCCTAAAATTATTTATTATTTTAAGTATTATTATTTAGCACCGCGTCTTACTACCCGTTCGGGTTATACGCTTTAAATACTAATTACGCTAATGAATTGGGAATTGGGAAGGTTGAATTAGAGGAAGTGAACCCGCATTTGCGTGGAGGGAGAGGGGAAAACAATTGAGGAAAAACCACCCCAGTTCACCCGACCGAGATTTGAACCTCGATCTTCCCGTCCTAAGCAGCCGAACTCAACACGACTAGCGCCTTAGCCAACTACGCCACCGAGGCGGGTTCGTCCTAAAAAAAATCCACATTTAATTTCAATAAAGGGAATATGATATTGTGTGTAGATTTAGAAAAAATGTATAGGTACCCCTATTTGTATGGAGAGAAAGAGAGAGAAATGGAGTTATATTTAATTTATAAAAAAACCATCTTGAGCACACCTGTCCGGTAAACCAGACTAGACCATGTCGCCATTTAATTTACATGTCATCCGAGACCTTAGCTTAGTAGTTAACGTGTTTAACTGCTGAGCTAAGGGTCTCAAGCTCGATTCATGTCTTGTCTGAAAAACTTTTATCTTCGGTGAAATGTGGGCTTAGGCCTACACTTTCACAGTGAGGCTGGAGACGGGATATTGTACTGTTTATAGATGTAAGTCACTAAACCATTTTTTGATATAGGCCTAATCATTTAGTTCAGTAAGTGCATGTTAAATAACCAAGTGAAAAATAAATAAAATGAATTAGGTTTCCAAATTCGTAGATGTGAGGTCCACGGTAATACAGATAAGAATATTATGTGAAATGGTGCGTCTGGAACGGGGTTAACTCATCCTCCTGTTGACACAGGAGGAGCTCCTTGAACGAAAAAGTAGCAGCTTTGATCTATAAAACTGAGATTGATGACCAGTGTGTTCATTGTACTGTTGACATGGATATTTTTACAGAAGTTGTTACTATCTTCGCCAACGGATTGCGGTCGCTTGATCAGCATGGCTAGTTTTCTGTTCGACGCCATAAAGTTAAGCCTACTGACCCTTTAAATACACGTGCTATTAAAGCTTTAACTAAAATTCCAATAGGAAAAAAAGGCCCCAAACAATGCGTGGCACAATAGGTTGCCGTGTCTAGTTTGCGTGATCTGTAGCTAACATATCAGCACAATCAGTTTGGTGGGTTTTTTGTGTATTTTTTTTTACATCATAAGAGTGAGTGTGGTGTCATGGTTATTCTGTTATATGTATCACTTTATTATCAACATTCAAGCTTACATGCCATTTTAATTACCTACCTGTTCGTTTAATAACAATACCAGTTACAACTACTTCATGTTGGTTTTTTTTACTGTTCACTTGTATATTAATTTACATGACAATTTAGGATCGATTAAATTTCCCTTTACAGGGAAACTCAAGGTCGATTAACTTCTATTAACAGTAAAAAAATGTTTTTCTGCTCAACCGATATGTTTTTATCTTAATATTTCTAAACCGGTTTGGATAATAAATTTAGTTATTCACGTGTATACAGATATAAATCATTAGATTGAATTGAGGTCGATTCGAACGTTTCGATAACACTCAAATAGAGAATATTGTATACCATAATATTTAGTGAGAGGGAAGGTAGATAGCAATCAACCATTGCAACCAAAGCTCTATTAACCTTATCTTGTATATATTAACACTACCAGAAGTTTTTTGTAATCAATAAACGCAAATATGTTTTATCGAGCGATTAAAATGGTCTGTATTCGTTTGATAACCAGCGACAAAGATGAGTGATGATAAACCAATGAAATAGCAGCACAAGGCCTTATCGTTCATGATAAGATTTTACGATTATGTGACAGGAGGAGGGTGAACCTAGTAATTAACCTAATAAACTATCTTCTACCAATGATTGTCGATCTTATTTGATCCTCTGCCTAGTTTTCTAACAAAGCGATTGAGGGGTAAAGGAGAATATAAGTGTTTATAATGAGTAGTACCGCACTGATCAACGTCATTATGGTGATTTTCTTCTAGGTTCCTTCTTCGGTGGTCCTAGATCCACGAGAGGGATGTGATGGCTCTTTCTGTTTAGGTAAATTTAGAAAAATATTTCAATTTAATTTTTATGTAAACAAATAAGAAATTTGATGTAACATATCTTATGACCAATCTGGGCACCTGTTAGTTGAAATAACAAGTACCTATTAAGAAATCTCAAAGGAAAAATAGTGTTAAACTTGACTTAAATCACCATTGTACCGTTTTATTTATTTTAGATTCATACAAAAAAGATGTTTACATACATTCATATTGATTATTCTTACAAATTATTTATTTTTAATATCAAATTTTTAATAATATTTAGTGTAATTTTTAATGCTATAACATGTAAAGCACCATTTAAGAAAGTCTATAAAGATACTACTTTAGCTTAGTATTAATAATAGAGATATTATTTTACATAGTTTGTATCCCTCTTAGAGTGTACTTCTGTGTATTTCCTTTAATAAAGATTAACTCAAAGTTTCTCTATCAAATGCGTTATTGTAAATAATTGTTTTTCATAAATTAAAGTAACTTAATAACTTGAATGATAAATTTTAAAGTTTAAAATGTTACTTTAATATATGGTCTATAAATGAAATAATTAAAAACTCCATGATGTGAGCTCGCAAGCGAGCCATATCGACTAAGTGACCACCGAAGATAGAGATTATAGTACCAATATTTGTGGATCTAGGGTGTCATGTGGTCATCAAAATGAGCCCTCTGACTGTTAATCTCAGTTTTATAAACCAGATCCGCTACTTATTTATTTAAATATCTCCTCATTTAACCTCACGTGGTTTAGTTAAACCCAATTACAGACGCACTGGTTCACAGATAAATTTGGTAAACGCTGAGGATCGAAAGAGAAGATTCTGGATTTGTAGCCAAAAAATTTAACCACTAGTTCACATAAGTGGTATATAGTCTCTTAATACTCTTAATAATTATTGGTCCACATCTATTTGTTAACTCTAGACAATATAATGTGAAATATTATAAGAGATGTTAACCTCGAATAATAGGTTAAAGGGACATCTAGAAGTAGAATAGACATTTTTATTGGATATTTTTTCCTAAAGAAAGGGAAAAAACACTTACTTTTTATGATAAAGACAGATGCTAGGAGATGCCGTTAGGGAACTTTCCCTCCAACTTGCCGTGTCACATGCACCATGAACCTATTGGCTGAAAGCTGAGCAGGGGATGGGGAGTAAAACACTCGTTAATAAAATTCAACATGTATTTTATTTAAGATACTTTAGCCGTGAATTCCCCTCGCAACAGACACAGTTTCAACTTTACTGAATGGAGTTTATATGCGATGACATTTGTCAGGGGCCATTATAATTAAAACGTGGGAGTGTCTAAGATAAGAGGATTTAGTTCATATCACTTAGTATATGAAACATTTTAGTCAGACTATATTAGTTAATATAAACTCAAATAATTAATTCATGAGTAAATAAATAAGAATGTATGAATATCTACTCTAGCTTGGTTAATCTCAATCAATAATCTTTAGAGAAATTATTGTAAAATGGGATGTTTGTTGAATGTGACAGAAATGGTAACTTGAACATTTATAATATTATGTTAGTACATGTGGATTTTAAACAGTCTAATACTAAATGAATGAATTAACTGAATGAATTGAAAATGATAAACCGATTTTAAGCTGGGATAAAATTAGAAACCAGTGACGTCATCTATCATCCAAAATGAGCGGGCCAGCTATATATAACTGGGAAAGAGCTATAAATATCTCTCCAGCAAGAAGAGCTTACTTAACACGCCAACGAATCGTTCTCTTATTTATGCATGTTAAGGAAAGGCATCTAAAAAAACACTTACTTTTTATGATAAAGACAGATGCTAGGAGATGCCGTTAGGGAACTTTCCCTCCAACTTGCCGTGTCACATGCACCATGAACCTATTGGCTGAAAGCTGAGCAGGGGATGGGGAGTAAAACACTCGTTAATAAAATTCAACATGTATTTTATTTAAGATACTTTAGCCGTGAATTCCCCTCGCAACAGACACAGTTTCAACTTTACTGAATGGAGTTTATATGCGATGACATTTGTCAGGGGCCATTATAATTAAAACGTGGGAGTGTCTAAGATAAGAGGATTTAGTTCATATCACTTAGTATATGAAACATTTTAGTCAGACTATATTAGTTAATATAAACTCAAATAATTAATTCATGAGTAAATAAATAAGAATGTATGAATATCTACTCTAGCTTGGTTAATCTCAATCAATAATCTTTAGAGAAATTATTGTAAAATGGGATGTTTGTTGAATGTGACAGAAATGGTAACTTGAACATTTATAATATTATGTTAGTACATGTGGATTTTAAACAGTCTAATACTAAATGAATGAATTAACTGAATGAATTGAAAATGATAAACCGATTTTAAGCTGGGATAAAATTAGAAACCAGTGACGTCATCTATCATCCAAAATGAGCGGGCCAGCTATATATAACTGGGAAAGAGCTATAAATATCTCTCCAGCAAGAAGAGCTTACTTAACACGCCAACGAATCGTTCTCTTATTTATGCATGTTAAGGAAAGGCATCTACTGAATACGAGAGCTAACGGAAGTATTTCAAGAATCATCTCTAACGAGAAACGATCTGTTTTCAAGAACCACCCATGAAATCGACGAGGTGGAGAGTGATCAATCGAAGGACGCAAATAATTTGACCCAACTCAAAAACCATCCATCAATACTGACTAGTGAACAGATGCACATCGAAAACGCAGGATGGGGACTCGAAGGAGTACGCTTGTGTGACGAAACAGTTATCTTTGGCTGATGCATCACTTTACGTTTCATACTAGAATTAATCGAAAACTATTCCAGCACTCTCATTAATGTTAATTAGTAGCTATTACTCGTTCGATCAAAGACTGACAAGAATGCTTTACAAAGAGTACTCCCTCATTATGCAGCAATACGTTCTGGGATAGAGTTCGACAATATTTCTCAGTACGTACCATTAATCAATACAAACGATTTAAATCGTCCTGATTTTATTAATTTGTAGAGAGTGGATGAATTATAGATATACCTTTCCGCACATTATAATTGTTCTAGCACCCGAATATACGTGTCTCAGTTTGACTATAGAGTAAAAAGTTAACTTTGCTGGAAAAAACCTCGATACATCATTTTTGTTCTTTATACAGGTTCGTAACAACACGGCGACAATATATTAAATTCCTTTGGCCCATTTCCTTCTAATTTTTGTTAATCATTTTTTAAATCCAGTCACGTAACTTTAATAGGATATTATCATTAACCTCAACTCCGATTCCTTCTCGAAAATGTGTGAGGACTAAGATAATGTTTGGACATCATACTTTGGAGCGAACACTTCCTAACTGATACTCCAAATTAAATCAACTACACCTATCATCGTGTTTATTGACAGCTGACGGGAAGTTGGTCAGGTCTCATATAATTTTCGAATCGAAAGAAAATATTATTGCAGATACCAAATTGTTCTGCCCGATACAGATCAATATACATGAACAATAAATGACTTTGAAAACTCTCCTTTCACAGTTGTTTTATCAACGTTCAAGGGTTTGAGGTTGAAAGGGAGTGAGGACGGATTATTCCTGTTCAAGGAGTTAGCTATCATACCTGGAATTTTTTAGTCAAGGAAGTGTTTATCTTACCGGGATCTTCCTACTCAAAAAAGTAGCCATTATACAATGTGAACTACCTATGAAATACTGCATACCTGAAGACGTGAACTATCAATTTATTTTTCAGTTACAGATTGGCTTTTTCTTTTCATGGGGCAAGAGGAAAAATGTTTGGGTAATTAATTACACACTAGCATTGAATTAACTAGTAGAGGGGGTATGAGATTCACTCTAGGTTTTAGTTATCTCAAAACATAAAAATGATATATGTCGACACCAATAATAAATAGTAATGTTGCGGAAAATATAACCTGGTTTCAAAGTATAAATCGTTGATATTTACATGCAACATACTATGTTAAATATGGGTATATGAAACGGGAAGTCCGTAAATTCTTAATCAATTAGCTCTTAGTATGTTATTGAGTAACAGGGAGAAAACCAATAGATTGAAGGAAATACCTATGCCACTTTAGCAAAGATCATTATAGGCTAAGTCTCATTGATCCTTGCTATATCTCTGTGGGTGGGTGCGTGTGTATAATATATTATATATTTGTATACTTCACTTATTCAATAGGACGTTTCATAATCAACAAATGAGTTTTAGAAGCCATACCTTTCCCTTAGTTGATCATACTTAATACAGTAGCACCATGGCTTACAGCTTACTTCTGACAGTCGACACTTAGCTATATACCCAAATTTTGACTGTCAGAAGTGACAGCTGCTAGACACATGATTTTGCAGATCATATGGTTCGGTGTAGGGATATATAGTTTGGTCTGGTAGCTTTTCAAATCTTTCAGCTCATTGCTGTTAGTCAGCACCAAAGACGCCATGGGGCTACTGTAGTTAATCATATATTATGATCTACCTGATATATTTATTATAGGTCTACTGTTCATCCTGAATGTTTAGTCATTAATGATTGGAAGTTAGAGTAAATAATGTATAACTAATAATTTAGTTGATCTATTTCCTATTATGTTTAGCAATTAATGTATTTCATAGATGATCTTAATCCAGGTAAAGAAGACTCCGAATACTGCGAACCTTCCTCCTACCCGCTGGTCATCAAAGATCTCTGCGGATATAATTTCTTTGAAGAACTCTTTTTCTCCTGTGCTCTTCATTAAGCCATAGTAACGGTAAATGAGAACGACAATATTGATTCACTCCTCCAGTGATGATGTCTCCAGATCTATAGTTGGGACGGCTCCTTGATCACACTCTTGAGGACATTGTTTTCGGGCCAGTCAACAGAATGCTCACTCAAGCTCCTGTTCAGCCTCGTCACTGGTGGGAAAGACTTTGTACCTTCTTCTTTTAAAGGGTAAGACTAACAATCAATAAGCCAATAATTATTAATGTGACACTTATCTGAACGTGCCACTATCCACCTAAATCACTCGTGCTACCTAATTAAGTGTTATCATACTTCTAAATCATGTATGTTACTCAGGAAAATTTGTTACCATTTATTTAAGTCACTCATGTTACCTAACTTAGTATAACATTCACCTTAAGAGAAGAGCGTGTAACATACATTTTGGGCGTGTTACTATCCATTTCTAGAGCCACAAATGGAAATGGGTGTGGGAAATTGAAAATCTTGATCCAAGAACTTGTAAGATAAGCTCACCCCCTAGTTACATGCTCCTTGACATTTTGGGGTTAAGAAAATATTATATTCCTATAACCTTCCAGTTTGATCAATAATCAGCTCACATGAATGACATGATCATGCAAATATACAATCACAAAGCTTAATTTCAAATCAGCAACAGCACTGATCTTGTTGTCAAACATTACGTGTCAATTTGTAAGGGATCAAACTATGGAGCTAAGCGCATTATCACTCTAACATGCATCAGAGTTCAAGAGTGATGACTACAGTAGCCCCATGGCTTCTTTGGTGCTGACTGACAGCTAACAACTGACTTCTGACAGTCAACACTTAGGTATAATACCTAAATTTTGACTTTCAGATGTGACAGCTGATAAACACATGTTTTTGCAGATCATTTGGTTCGGCGTAGGGATACATAATTTGGTCTAGTAACATTTCAAAGCTTTTAACTGTCAGCTGTGAGCTGTCAGTCAGCACCAAAGAAGCCATGGGTCTAGTGTACATGTGTATGAATTTTTAAGCATGCTACCTATAATATCTGTAGGGGAGGGAATGTATTCAAATTTGATTTAGCCTCATAGTGCTTATGTTTAATATTTTTGAGGCACTGGTTCAAGTTTCCTAGTCCACCATGATAGCTGTATGTAGGAAATGCGCTCATGAATTATTGACAAATTCACTCTAAATCTTCTATCCTTAGATATGTTCCAGTTTATTCATTCTGGTATGGCTAATCAGGATTGAACATCCCAACCAACAGTAACCCCATGGTTTCTTTGTTGCTGACTTCTGACAGTCAACATTTAGGTATATGCCTAAATTTTGACCGTCAGAAGTGTTACTAAACACATGTTTTTGCAGATCATATGGTTTGGCGTAGGGATACATAATTTGGTCTGGTAGCTTTTCAAAGCTTTCAACTGTCAGCTGTCAGTCAGCACCAAAGAAGCCATGGGGCTACTGTAACTGCTCTAATCTCAGCACACATGAATGTTTTATTCAATTTTTTAATATCAAAATGGGTTACACCCATGATTGAGTGGACAGCCTATAACATGTATTGCAAGATATATTAGCTTAAAAATGCAAACAGTTTATTAAGCCATTATTTAATTATATATGTTTAAAATAATGTGTTGTTTGTTTTTGGTACTGTGGTAATGCTTAAAATAATTTTAAAATTTGTCTATAAATTAACCATATCTTCCATACTAATTCAAGGGCACTCCATCATGAACTTAATAGCCTACCTCATCTCGTATCTACCCCTTAGATTAAGAAATCAAACCGATAGCCTTACACACTATCCATGTACCCAACAAAACTGCTATGACCCCTTCACTGCATGAGGTGCCAAGAAGTCTCACATCATTGATCCAGATGCAGAACCCACCCCTTCCCGTGACGTCAGCCAGACAAACAAGCGAAAACAACGTCATTGGTAACGCGAGCACTCGTGTTTTTTTTGTTTGTTTTTTTACTGCCGCTGGTCACGGTAATAGTAAAGTTCTCCAGACAATGGGACGGTGTCTAGGGGTCGTACGGCAGGTCATGATCAGGAACACGTGACAGATAAGGTCTTATTCTATTCATGATGACTTAACCTAACTTTCAGAGTAATTTACCATTACATTAAACACCTTATTCCACGTTTTACTATCGATACGGGAGTTCGGCACTTTAGCTCAGTTGGTAGTATGGTTCGATTCCCATAAAGACCAAAAAATGTATATATATCTTTAATCGCTGTTTCTTACTACTGGTTCATGTTTGTAATACGCATATATGATAATTACTCTAATGAGGTAAGGATGAGAAAGGGAGCATTTTAGAGGTAATCTACCCTCATATGTGTGGAAGAAAGAATGTGAAGACATTTAAGAAAAATCACCCTCAGTAAATCCGATCGGGATTCGATCCCCGCTCTCCCGGTCATCAGCAGGCCAGTCTAACACGAGAATGACACCTTAGACTATTCGGCCACTGAAGTTGGTATATATTTGTTGAAATTTCACAGGTATGAACTAATGGTTAGGAAAATTGGTGTTGTATATGTAGTTTTTTTTAAACAAGCTATATCGTAAATTGTGTGGTAATGTAGCCTACCCAATAAATTTACAAAGATCTCTAAAGGAACTCTAATAAAAATAAAGACAGACTATCTGCACGAGTTTTTTTTAAAAAAATTACTCTTTTAGACTAAGAATGAAAGTCGTATACAACTTTTGAGGGCACCATTGGTAGTCAGGGTAAGCAAAGCATACTTTAACTGCACTCGTGATCTTTCTATTTAATTATAACCCATCCGGGCTACATGCATGTACTATTTACGCTAATGTGTTAGGGATTAGGAATTTTGAACTAAGAGGGAGTGTACCCACATTTTCGTGTAGGGAGAGTGGTAATACACCCAAAGGGTATTTGAACACCGATCTCCTTGTCTTTAACCGCCCAATCTATTTTTTTAGAGTGAAATCCGTGGCGTGTACCTTCAAATTTTTCTCCTTACACAATAGAGCACTTAATGGCCAGGTATAAGTGAATTCACTCTCCAATTTGAGGTATGTAGATTGGAATCTATGAATGATTGTTAAATAGAGGACCAATAGAGGGATAAGATATTACAGGAACAGTTTTAATAAGCACTGCACATCATTGAAAGCATTCCACACCACTGGAAATAACCCATCCTGGATCCGTTACCTTTAAACCAAACTAGACAAGGCTCATGCCTTTATCTTTGTAATCACAGGTGTTTTGTTTAACTAGGTAACAAATCATATCATTACACAACGTACAGACTGCCTTAGCCCCTGATACTACATGCCCAGCTTTGGTGCCTAAATAATAATTGTATAGCAGCAGGATAAATACAAAGAAAAAATGTAGTTAATATCTTCATCAGCACATGCGCTTCGTTAGCTCTTAAATATTTAAAGAGTGGGGGAAAGGGGGGAGCAGTGGCAGATTTAAAAAATTTGCACCCCTGGATACAATTATAATATGCCCCCCACCTCCCCTCCCCCCTGCACAATATATATATATATGTTTTTTGTCAGGACTTTAGGAAGTTTCGGTGGAAACAGGTGTTGGGGGAAGGGGGGTGGAATTTAGTATTCAAGGATAGATGTCTTAAAAGACATGCCCTAAAGTAGCTTAAGTTAAAATTATGAAGAAGGGGAGACTGACCTCAGTTACAGAGCGATTGCAAAGTAAAGTTATTTAAAAGAAATATTGTCGTTCTGACTTTAACTTGAACTATCTCGATAATGTTAGTAATTAATTTTTAAACGTAATTACTAAAAACAAAATATTATAATCAAAAAAATGCTATTAAAATGTGCCACCCCATAAAGCAGCCGTGCCTAGTGGACCTTTAGTGTAAATCCGCTTCTGGGGGGGAGGGAGAAGCAACCTATTCTCACTTTACATTAGAAAATTAAAAAAAAATATTTCGTGAAAATAAATAACATGAAAACCCTGCTTCAGTGGCCAAATATTCTAAGGCGTCACTATCGTTTTATCTTGGTCTAAGAGGGTGGTTTTTCTTAAATGTTTTCCTCCTCTCTTTCCACTCAAATGCTGGTACATTTCCTCTAAAATAATTATTTCCTAATATTTACACTATTATAGTAATGGCCATACGTATTACCTGAGCAGGTAGTAAGATGCGATTATAAACAAAATAACACCAAAAATATGTAAACCAAATGAATTATATGAGTCACATAAAAAGTTACCTTAATCATTTATTTATATATTTATTAAAACAATCATTATTGGAAGAAAAGAGGAAGGTGGATCCCTTATTTTCCACTGCTAGCGATGACGACCATGAATCATTAACACTAAGTGGAATCAAATCACAGTCCTCCGGATGAATTATTCATCACTGTAACCTGAGGGATGGCATTTGTTTGATAACTATTAATATTTTACTATTTCATTGCACAAGGCCCAAAAGCGAGCTATACCATCCGAACAGGCGTTGCTGTTAGCGATGATAGGGCCCAGAATGATGGATAGGCCTACAGGGTGTTATATGGTCAGTACAACAGAGCCTTCGGCTGTTAATTTCAGTTTTCTAGATTTTATCCACTATTTTTTTTTATTCAAGTAGTCTCTAATTTTTCCTCTTGATAATAAGTTTGACCCCGCTCTAGTCTCACAGCTTCACACACAAAAAAAAATGTATAGAGACCGAACTTGGGACCTTTGGATCCGTAGCCAGGGATTCTAACCATTAGTCTACAGAGGTGGTCGTATTTGACTACAGTGTAATTAAATTTATTACCTGTCCCCGGGGGGAGAGGGGGGAATCACACTGACCAAGGCAATATTTTCCGAACTTTTGATTGTCACGTGGTCCTCATGGCCAGCCAAATGGTCCCCTTCTAGCTCCTCATAAAAAAAAGGTATATTTACCACACAGATGTATTTTCTCGTTTATTTGAAAGTAAATATATTTTTCTAATAACTCTTTAAGATTTGTAAAACAAAATAATATCCACTTCTGCAGGTACACTCCACCAAAGATAGAAAATGAAATAATACACACTGTTACAGATATATTGATATAAAAGGGACCCTCTGTCCGCAAAAGATCATAACAAACAATTTCATATTTCAAGTACGGTATCTTAATAAAACAAAAAAATAAATGATTGTATCTTATTTTTTTAAATTGTGCCACACCTTATGCTTGGCTATCTCGTATTCCAAATAGTTGCGGAGTTTGTGATCAAAATTGGAATTTTCAGTTTGATCAAGATACACTCAAAGTCATTTTCATGCCAATTTATTTTTAGTGTTAATGAATTTTTAAATACTAATCTAATCAAAATATTTAGAACAATTTCTGATAAAATAATTTCTCTTTTCTTTTTTCCCTTCAGTTAACTAACTACCCTTAACTTTAGGGATAGAAATCTAATTAAACTAGGACGAAGCTTATCAAAACTCTAGATACTAAGTTTCGGCTTTAGGTCGAGGTACAGACAGACGGATGGACAAACAAAGTAAGAGACATACAGCCGGTACCGTGAAAACAATTTTTTTTTCATTTTAAGTATATCATGAAATGTCAACATTTATTAAAATCTCAATCTAGATTTTTTTGACGATCTCCAAGTGGTAGAGAGAAAGTAAAAGAAAACCAATACCTGATTAAGCTAATAGTGCGGTATCTTCAGATACTTAATAAAACAAAAGTGGAAAGCTAAGCAAAGTAGCGAAAACGGAAACCAAAGGCTTAAACAAGTTTATGACATAACATCAAAAACTTTCGTTAGTTTGTCCATCATCCATACCATTTATATATTTTTTTTTAAATGTTTAAGAAATTTAGTGGTATGTCTTGTACACCCTGAGATTTTGATATTGCCCTTGGGGGTACACGTATTGCAGTTTTAGAGACACCAATCTAAGGCAACAAGCGTTCATCAGTCCTTAGTTGCCAGTATTAGGTCCGAATATCGATCGGGTGACGCTAAGAAATATTTGACCTTCATCTGAATTTTGTAAATTTGACTCTCCCAACTTCTCTAAGAGTTATTTCGGGTGCATTTTCTCAAAGTTGACCTCCCATTCTTCCTCCTCCCCTTACCCCACACTTATAATAGCCTTGAATTAGAATATTCTAATAAAAAAATAGGTATTTTGTTTAAAATTGGCTGGTTGTTCGCGCGCGTGCGCTTGTACGCGCGCGCACACGCACACACACACACACACACACACACTCAAACAAATTGTGACTTTGGAACAGACTTTCTAACAAAAATAAAATTGGCTTCTCTATTTCTCTTTCTTTCCCCATCCCTCTCCCTCTTCTGCACAGTTTATTTGTATGAGCGCCAAGTGGTTCATTCAACTCAAAAGACTGCAGTGAGCTTGATACATATATACACACAACACAAACACACACACACTTCTTTTTTTGTCGACCCAGGTGAATTAAATGGTGCGAGGTGAATGTTGTTTTGTTTAAATGTAATTATAACACTTCGTTGACATATTTTATATCATCGTCCAGTGTTGCCGTTTTTATTCCCTTCCTTATTTATTTTGAGATAATTTTTAGTAAAACTTGCACCGGTCAGCACGCGTTCTAAATGACAAAACTCATTTAGTTTGGTTTTCCGGTGACGAAGAGGTCGTGGTTTGATCCCCGATTGTGTTCCGGGGTGTAAAATCGTTTCACATTCTGTCCGTTCAAATGGGGGAACATTTACTTTAAATCGACCTTTCTCAATCTTGCCCAAGTGGTGGATAAATATTTGTGTATCCGAATGGGTACTAAGACATGATGAAAAAATATAGTTTTATTATGGTGTATGTTTCCAATTTCCATTGCACGCGTTCCAGTGGTCACGGAGTCTGAAGCGTTAGGTTCAGGATATACTTAATTGTATTGCCGAGGAGATAGGTATTTCAATCCCAATCGTATAAAATGAGTTTTTTTTACTAAATACTTTCTCACTATTCCCTCGCACCAAACAAACCAAATGCGGGTATATTTACTCTAAATGTTACCTTTCACATCGCTAACCAAATAGTGTAAGTATGCAAATGACCCAAATGGGTGAGATGGCATGGTTTATAAAAAAATATTTTCCTAACATATAATAATATTCAACTAAAATACATATTTAATTAGTACGTTAAACATATAGTAATAATAAGAATAAGAATAATTTGCAAATGATTCCTTATAAATATTGAAGATCATTAACTTCTTGTTAAGTCAACAACCCTAAGGATTATTTGATTTGATTTCTATCCATCCGGAGCTGAGCATGCACTCAACATTTCACCTTGTTAGTGTCACCTCCACCATCTGGTAGAAGTACCATGTACTATGATAGTTCCCTCGAGAGCTACAGGGTTTACCAATTCTGCTGGGAAGGTATTTTCATATACATTCCAGGATTCTTTTATATGCCACAATCGACATGGATGCCGTCAAGTACTTCCCACGTTGCCAGCTCTGAAACAATATTGTGTGTATATATAGGGAAATTTAACCTTTCATGGTCTTACGTGCTATTCTCGCGGTAGACTAGACTGCCGATGACGGGGATATTGAGGTTCGAATCTCAGTCGGGAATACTGAAAGAGGTTTTCCAATATGGTTTTCCAGTCTCCCTCCATGCGAATGTGGGTACACGATCTGTATATAACCTTCCTAATCCTTAAAACCATTAGCGTCATTAGGGTGCTGAACAAAATTAGAACATAGGCCTACACGCCCAAACCAAGTGGGTAGTAAGACGTGGTGATAAAATTATAAAAAAGTAAACAATAAATATTTTCAATTATTAAAATATTACAATGATAAAACAGTAAAATGTTGATGATTTTTAGTAAAAAAAAATAGTTTCATTTCAGATAGGATCTTTCTATGAAAATTGGACTATTACAAAATGAACTTCACAAATCCCAATTCACGAGTAATGTGCAAGCGAGTGTAAAAGTGGTTAATTCATCACATTCATACGCATGACTGAATCACTCTTCAACTTGATTCATCAATAAATTAAGACAATTAAAAAAGGTGAAAAAAAAACTAATAAAATACAGAATCACGAATAAACATTTGATTGAGATAAATTAATATTTGTAACTGCCAGATTGTTAGAATATAAATTCATTATTTTCTTTTGAGAAATGTAAACAGTGAACATTAGAGCAAGGGTTTGAATCTGTGTGGAGTCAAAATTAGGTTTTTAATAATGAGGATAAATCAGTCTGGATTGAAGAATATTTAGTTCACTGTATGTACACCTAGTTTAGTCTTAAATGTAACATTCTTTCCATGGAGGATTACACTTTGGCCATACCTTACCAGCTGTGCCATAGTTGAAACACACAACGTACAAGGTCATGATAGTAAATGAAACAATTTTAGTATCCATACAAGTCATGTTATCTGCAACTTTCACTTTCGATAGATATTCTCAACATCTACAAAATAACAAAAATAATACAGCAAAATATTACTAATGTTTGCCGCAAATAAATATGTTTGAATTTTCTCTACTATTCTTCCAAACAAAATCATGGTATACTTTTCAGGGTTAGCGAGGGTACAGCGTCAGGTGTTATCAAATTCACTTGAGTTAAGCCTTTGTATTTTTTTTAGCATCGCATCTTACTACCCATTCAGTTTATACGCTTGTGTAATGATTACGCAAATGGTAGGTCTATTGGGAATTAGGAAGGTTACATTAAAAGAAGTCTACCCGCATTTGCGTGGAAGGATAGTGGAAAACAATTTGAGAAAAACTACCCGCAGTACACCCGATCAAGTTTTGAACCTCGATCTTACACGTCATTGTTAGTATAGTCTATTGCGAGAGTAGCGCGATACACCATGTGGCCACCGAAGCGGGTTGTAAAAAACTATTAGCGTTAAAAAATTAACTTGGAAATATTTAATACAACTTAGAGATAATATAAAGAGCAAAAATGTAGTTACTATTTAGTTAGTATTGTGGTTTGTGTATATATTAGGAGAACACAGTTTATTACACTATTAAAATTTAAGTTTACAATACAATATTTTACAATTTACAATTTTATTATAAATGTTACAAAATTATTATTTACAAGCTACCTATCAAAATATATTATCTTCTTGAGCAAATTTAATTTAACAATTTGATTTAATGGTGGACGGTGATAAATCACTGAAATAGATACAATACAAGCTTGTTGGGCCTGTATGAGTAACAATTACCAACATTAACTGGACCCGATAAATTTACTTCAGTTTTCACTGTCCCAAATTGATAACATTATACTATTTTAATAATATTAATGGTGACCTGGCGGTCTAGGGGTAAGGTGTCAGACTTCTATGCTGGCCGCCAGGGTTCAATCCTCGGTCCCGGCACAGATTTATCTGATTACAAAACCCTTCCTTCACCTCTGACAAGACATCTTGTGAATGTGGGGAATGCCAGGATTCCACCGTGGTTCGGATTCCACGTTAAAATGTAGGTCCTCCACTCATCTCACAATCACCCTACCAATACACATTAGCGTAAGTGCGTATAGCCCGAACGGGTAGCAAGATGCGGTGCTAATAATAATAATAATAATAATATTAATGCATAGGTATTGATAATAGCCTATCTATATAAAGAAAATGATGGCTACAAATGATTTAACGTTGAATAAGTGAAAGTAAATTAATAGATTTTCTAGCTGTCAGATAAAGTTCTTCCTATGAACATTGGACTGTATTTACTAAATGCGTAGGGATATACGTTTATGCACTAATTATTATGCTAATGTGTTAGGGATGAGGAAGGTTGAATTTAGAGGAAACACCCTTGTTTGATTGGAAAAAGAGTGGAAAACAATTAGTGTAAAATAAACTCATTACACCCGACTGGGATTCGAACCTCAATACCTTGTCATAGATAGTCCAGTTTATTGTGAGAGTCACGTCTTGGATCGTGCGGCCATCAATCAAATTGGGTATAAATGTAAAGAGAATAGAAGGTAGCGCATTATAGAGAAAGATATCCGATTGTCTGAGCTCGTGACGCCACTCAGTCCACAAGCCATTGTGTTACATAGACAAAGGCGACAAAGCTATATAAAAGACAAACTATGTTGTTAAGACCAGGTCACATTTTGAGGCTTTAAATAATAAATACCACTTAGGTGGTTGCGTGGTCTAACGCGCCACTCTCGCAGTAGTCTTGACTGCTGGTGACGGGGTGATAAAGAGGTTCGAAATTTGTGTTGTGTGTACTGAGAGGGGTTTTCCCCAAAATGTTTTTTTACACTCTTCCTACGAGCAAGTGTGGGTACACTTCCTCTTAATATAGCCTTTCTAATCCCTAAAGCCTTTAGCGATATTTGTACATAATCGTATAACCCAAACGGGTAGTAAGACGTGATTCCAGAAAAAATAATAGTAAATAAACCTTTAAAATACAAACAAATATCCAATAAACGTCATTAGGCATACTAGACTTATTAAAAAAATATATTTGTCGCTGTTTTAGTATTAGAAAGGAACTGCAGTGGTTTGGGTGACGTAGGCAATGATTTAATTCCTCCAAGTGGCACACCTTTATCTATCCTATTTAAATTGAGTATTAAGATTGTGTTAGCTCTAGCTCTTGACCACTCGCAACAAGATATTGGTATGAATCAATACAATCTGGAAAAATAAAAAGATAAGAATGTTATGTTTCGATACAACACCCTAATAAATACTGTAGACTTAAAGGAATGCAGACTTCCATGATGGCGGTTTGGTCGAACCGTTAAAACTGGCGGGAAGCCAAGGCGACAGGCGGAGAAGTAATTTCCTCTTTCCTAATTTTTTTTTTCTTCCACGGATGGCGTCATATGAGTGCCGTTCTGAAAATATCGACCATAAACTTTGTGCCAAACTAGCTCATCAAACATTTTGCCGTTGTAGGTAAAACATTATTTAGCAATTAAAAAAAGCACCATGCATGGTTCCTCTATGGTGAAATTTAGTCTTAGTGTAATCAGTCAATAAAATCACCGAAAGGTGGGGAAAAGTTGTCTAGTAGAGTTTTGCATATTTTTGAATTATTAAAAATCGATATTTTGGCCTAACGGCTCATATAAAAAACATGATGTTAACCTTTATTATAGGTAAATTGTATAAGAAACATTATTCGTAAGACATATTTTGATGAAAAAAAAACACGTGGTTTACAAAACAAAGCCAATAAATGTATTTTTTTAATTCCTTTCCCCCCCCCCTCCTCCCTCCCGCCCATCAGGGAGTGATATCAGTGATGTCCCGATGGTTTTTAAACAAGGTCACAGTAGATATAGTCTGTGCCAAATTTCATACTGGTGTCCTAATACGAAATATCAAACGCCTAATAGAAATCAATACAAGGGTGTCCTAGAATTTAAATGAAAACTTTCTTTTTTCATTTAAAAGTTTCTCATCTAATGCCGATATGCTTAAGTATGACATTCAACAATAACGTTGATATCACCATGATTAACGCTATGTTCATACTGGAGCAAAATTTTATTTATTTCGGCAAAAAAAAATATATATTTTGCTATAAAACTGCAAAAAACACTGGATTTTTCTCATGTTCCCCCCACAACCTCATCTTAAACTTTCATTCCAAGCCTACAGATAAATTTAACACTAAATAAAATACACTTTAACAGTTTTGAGAACTTTTAGCTGAAAATCAAAACCAATTAATCTTAAAGGTGGAAAATACCACCTCACAACTTGTGTCTTTTTGAGTGGCCCTTGTAATATTAAGGCCATATTTAATTATCGGCATTTTCTGGGACAGCCAATCTAAAATCACAATAATAGAATCCGGAGAAGGTATTTGCTATTTACTACATCTTGCAACCATGTTTTTTTATATACTGTTATTGGACAGTGTAAATGCTATTTTTTATTTCTATGTCTTACCACGAGTTCAGTCCATTCGTATGTATGGTAACTAAACCAAGGGGACAGGGACGTGGAAGGAAGCATTTTAACTGTACAAAATCTTCATTAGCATGAAAGGAGAATGGAAAACCATGTAGGAAAAACAATTCTAATAGACTCGACCAAGATTTGAACCCCAATATCTTTGTCTTCAGCAGATCAGTCCAACACGAGAGTGACGCATTCTTAGATAATCTGGCCACTGAAACGGGATGTGTTTTTCATTTATTTGAGGTTTATTAACGTACACTTTATAAACCAACTAAATATATCGGCACACTACCTATAAACAAACTTAAATATGCAAACAACATCTAGCCCTCGGTCGTTAATTAATCGTTATGAAAAGGTAAACTCACATTTCACCAATGAGAAACTATTCGACCATTCCAGGAATCGAACCTAGTACCGTTATCTCAGTAGACATATACGCAACCGACTGAGCTCAGGTGTCGGACAAAATGTCAATAATTTATATTTATGAAAATGGAGCTATGTATACATTGACTATGATCATATATAGCTTATCATCAAAGTTGTGGTATAAGGCACAAGCAATTAGTACCTAGCCTAGAGGTCTTCACAAACTTTTTAGGTTCATGGTGTAAATAACCAACCTAATTCTATATGCATACACTAGCCCCATGGCCTTTTTGGTGCTGACTGACAGCTCACGGCTGACAGTTTTAAAAAGTTACCAGACCAAATTACGTATCCTTACGCCAAACCAGATGATCTGCAAAAACATGTGTTTAGCAGCTGTCACTTTTGACAGTCAAAATTTAGGAATATACCTAAATTTTGATTGTCAGAAATCAGCTGTGAGCTGTCAGTCAGCACCAAAGAAGCCACGGGGCTACTGTTATAGCCCGTAAGGGTAGTAAGAAGCGCTACTTAGAAAAAAATTTGTAGGGATGATAATAATAAAATTACATAATGCTTAACCTGATGTACTATTTAGAATGTTGTAAACCTAAGAAATTTGGTCTACTGTTTACAGGACTACGAGTAATATAAAATTGTAATATATAAGAGGCGACATAATTATTTTGAATAACCTTACTTATTTTGAAGAACAGGTTTTTGCGATGATATGATATTTATCCGAAGAGTTAATTTCCTTCAAATTTAATCTATTTATTTAACAAACTGGGGAATAAATTAATCCGGGATGTAGGTATTATTTTGCCTGAGCTTATTTTACAGGCCTATTGATTTTATCCTGATTATTTTTTGTGACTAATGTTTTTGGGACGTTTACTATACGTGAGTGAAAAAAAAGCGCGTCGGATCTGTTGGAAGGTTGGGTCAAGACATTACAATAAGTTTTTATTGCCAAGGGGGCCAGGCTCGAATATAGGAACCCTCCACTGACCGGCCGTATTCCTGACCCCGGCACAAGGTCATCTACCTGGCAATGAGAGATATTGAAGCGAGGGTGGGTGAGAGGGGAGAGGGTGTATAAAAGGGGCCATATTCGTTTCCAGTTCACTTATTTGTAGTTTTATAATTTATTTATTTATTTACTAGGAATCTTAGAATCAATATATGCCGGCTATAACTGTCCAATTTTCTTAAGATGACTGATATAAAAATAAAACAAGATATAATTTAACGTATTCATACGTCAATAACTCACATGATCTGTAGCTGTCACTTTCGATATATATTATTATTATTATTACCGCGTCTTACTACCCGTTCGGGTTATACGCATTCACGCTAATGTGTAATGGTAGGGTGATTGTGAGATGAAATGGAGGACATCACAAGATGTCTTGTCAGAGGTGAAGGAAGGGTTTGGTAATCAGATAAATCTTTACCGGGACCGGGGATTGAACCCCGGCCGCCAGCACAGAAGTCTGACACCTTACCCCTAGACCACCAGGTCACCTCGATAAATATTATCAATATAATGTCGAAAAACACAAATAATATAGTAAAATGTTATCATTGTTGACGGCAACATTTTTTTGGTATTATTTTTAAAGGTCCTGTGAACATCGGAATGTAATTAATTACCTTAAGTATAACCGTAACTTAAATTTAAGAGAAATAAATTCTTTTGAGTCCCCATTAGAGTGGGAGTTTAAGGAACGCCAGTTAAAAGGGAAATATTACAGTTTTAGAAAAAAATAAATAATTTTCTGACCAAAAAGCTAAAATATTTTTCCAGTACAAACATAAGAGTTTAATTTTCTTCACATGGTAACCTCAACAGTTCTTGAATAGCCTCAAAGGGCGTCCTAAAATTACTATATTTTCTTTATGTTTAAAAAGTTTATCATCTATTGCTTCCATGCGTATGGCATTTATATTCAACTACTGTTGATATCACCATGTGAAGAAAAATACATTTTATATTTTTACTGGAGGACTATTTTATTTATTCTGCCCAAAAATAATGTTTTACTATGAAAAATTCATAAATACTGCACTTAACTCGCGTAAACATTTGACTTCAGGTTCTAAATGTAGGCTACGTAGGCTAGTTCCCTACGTCCATGCCACGCATCCTATCACTTTCATTATAAATATCACAACATTTCATAGACCTAATTTATGTACACTGTCCATTAATACTAATATAAAATCATGACAATAGTGTATATATTATGTATTATCTAGATGGGAACTAACTTATCACCCGCTTCGGTGGTTACATGGTCAAAGCGTGCTACTCCGTAGCTAACTAGACTGCTGATAACGAGGATATCGAGGTTCGAATCTTGATCGGGTGTAGTGAGGGTGGTAAAAAAGAACAATTATCTGGCTCGTACCAGGGATGTTAAAGTTTCTTTCCTAGAAAATTCCCAAGTAAAGAACGGCTACTTTAGGTTAAAGTAAAATGAAATTAAAGCTTTTTTTTAGCACTATGTCTTACTACCTGTTAGTGTAATTAGTACATAGAAGTATAACCATAAAGTGCTAGGGATTATAAAGGTAAATTAAGAGAACGTGCACCCACATTTATATGGAGGAAGAGTGGAAAACCATTTAGGAAAGAACTTCAGTACACCCGACCGGGATCGAACTCTGATTTATCCATCTTCAGCAGTCTAGTATATTGCTAGAGTGGCACCTTAGACTATGCGGTCACCGTAGTGGAACTACCTGTTGTTGAAGGGGAGCGATTACTATCGTGATTTAATCCTCACTCTTATGGCCCTTTAGAAGGTAGAGAAAAATAATAATTCGGCTTGAGTGGTGAAATTAAGTTTTAATCCTACTCTTAATGTAACTACAAATTGACCATTAGATCAGTTACTATTACAATTAAACATAAAGTAATAATAATATAACAATAACTATCTGTCTAAATACAATCGCTATGATGTAATTTAAAAATACAGTAAAAATATAGAGTGCATGGTGATTGGTATATTCTAAATAAACTACCCACCCCTGTGGCATAGTTAGCTAACGCGCTAATTTTCGTGTTAGTTTAGACTGCCGAGGACGGGGAAATCGAGGTTAGAATCTCGGTCGGGTGAACTGAGGAGGGGGGATGATTATTGTCTAAATGGTTTTCCAAACTCCCTGCCCGTAAATGTGGGTTCACTTCCTCTAAATTCAACCTTCTCAATTCCCAACCCATTAATGTAATTCGTATTTAAGGGAACGGGTCTTAAAACGCGGTGTTAAATAAATAAATTAAATAAATAATTTTTTTGAATGATCTATGAGATTAGAATTTTTTTATGAACTATGATATGGTGATTGCCTTTGATGTACTAGTATCAGGCAGGACAAAACCTTTATACAAGGTGAGCTATGGATAGATAGGTTACCTGGTATTCAGTTATGGACCTGCCAAATTTAGATATCAACCTATTTCAGCATTCATACAGTTATTCTAATACTTTTTTTTCCAGGGATTTTTTTTCTCTTTTCTTTTTAACAAAAAGTATTACTTTTCAAAACATTTCACATTTGACAAAGGAAGATGATGTAAAACATGTAAAATCCCATTGAAAAATCTTGAGATCCAAGCTAAATGTTTCCGAGCTGTTAAAAGGAGACTCCCTGTAGTGAACGTATTGTGCCATGATTGACAGCAGCAATTGGACGACAAGAGAAACTAGTATTTAGATGTGCCTTTTCACTTTGTTGGGTTGCTTCATTACAGCTGTTAAAATGTTTTACTAACATTTGAAATATAAAAGGGTTTAGACCCATAGAGGATTTTTGGGTACTAATTTATTAGTGATCCTTCCCCTACTCAGGATATGGAGACAATTTATTACTAGTAAAATTTTGCTACATTATTGGGGCTAGCTGTCTATTTAGTTTTATAGCCGAGACAGGTCATAGTACAAAGAGTATTTTAGGAAATAAACCTCCTACACATATGTGAAAGAGAAAGATAGAGAAAACAAAGAAAGAGAAATTGTTCAACATTAAGGTTAGCAGTTTTTATATCAAAACTTATTTTGGTCAAATTATATAAAATATTACTTCGGTACAAACATAGTTTAATTTCCTTCGCGTGGTGTAAGCTATCAACAGTTCTTGAATATTTGTCAAGGGTGTCATTGAACTTGATGACAACCTTTTCTCTTCATTTAAAGAATTTGTCGTCTAATGCCTATATGTTCATAACATATGTGATGTACGAGAAACATATATTACATATGTAACAAAATAACAACTCATATTTATATAATCGAATTACCACATAATGGACCTTTTATAAATCAAACAAGTATTCGCAGCATAGAAAAGATAAAAAAAAGCTACTATAATTATATTAAATGTCAAAACTAGCACAATCTGTTAACAATGATAAACTATGAAAACAAGCTACTTATTGAACTGTCAGATAAGGTTATTTCTATAGTAATTTATTAGATTAGTTTGTAAGTCAAGGGATGATATAGTCAAACCTGGCTAATTCTAAGCTGAAGGGACAGCTAGAAAAATTCTCAATATCAAAAAACTCGAATTAGGCTAGTTCTTATTTTGTAGGAAAATAACTTCAAACATAAATTCAGTGAAGTAAAACACAGTACTGTACGTATAATTTTATTCTTAGATTTTCTTTAGCAATATGTACAATATGTATGTAACATCATGTATTTACATATTTTCAAAAGAAAACTAGAAATGTTTGATTTCTTTGTTTAGTTAATAACCCGCCTCGATGGCGTAATTTGATAACGCGCTTGTCGTGTTGAGCTCGACTGCTGAGGACGGGGAGATCGAGGTTCGAATCTCGGTCGGGTGAACTGGGGGTGGTTTTCCCTAAATGATTTTCCACTCTCACTCCACGCAAATGCGGGTTCACTTCCTCCAATTCAACCTTCCCAATTCCTAATCCATTAGAGTAATTAGTACTTAAAGCGTATAACCCGAACGGTTAGTAAGACGTGGTGCTAAATATTGTATATTATTATTTTTTAGTTAATACTCTTGAGTTGGAGTAAACTCTTCTAAAGTCTGTTCAGCATAGGAATTGTTTTCTGAAAGGCCTTTTTCCCTACCAGAAATCTATTATATAATAGAATATTGGTAGGAAGAGAGTAATTCCTACCGTGAATGGAGTATAGTTTATAAAGCGCCTGGAGAACAAAGGGGCTCACATTAAGATGTATCTCAACAAACCATCTCAACTCTTCAGATGTGTGTTCCATGGCCTACGTAGATGTTGGGATTAGCTCCTCTCTTGTTAATAACATCTGTCAAAATGTCTGCATTTGTAAGTTCACCGCAAACTGCTAATTTATCGTCCAAGTTCACAAAATCCTCATAAGGAACACAAAACTTTAGTCCCCCTGAACGCAGAGAGCCTAGCTATCCGCACAGCAACAGTCTAGTAGTGAACGTGTTTCCTACACGAGATATAAACGTTTTTTCCTCAGCTTCGAGTCAATTTTACTTCGAATTAAACAAAATAAGTTCGAATTAGATGTGGTTTTTTTTAAACATTGTTTTAATAGAAGTTTCACCGGACCAAGGGAAAAGTTTGAACTAAACATGAATTCAAATACGGACGCTTGATTTATCCAAGTTCTACAGTATATCCCTATGGTTAGATTATTATTATTATTATTATTAGCACCGCGTCTTACTACCCATTCGGGTTATACGAACTTATGCTAATGTGTAATGGTAGGGTGATTTTGAGATGAAATGGAGGACCTACAGTTTAACGTGGAATCCGAAACACGGTGGAGGCCTGGCATTCCACACATTCACAAGATGTCTTGTCAGAGGTGAAGGAAGGGTTTGGTAATCAGATAAATCATTGCCGGGACTGAGGATTGAACCCCGGCCGCCAGCATAGAATTCTGACACCTTACCCCTAGACCACCAGGTCACCTACCCTATGGTTAGAAAGTGTCTGCTAACTAAATAATACAAAGGGATTATATGAGATTAATTATAAAACTAAAAATTATATTTAAATAACCTTGGGTTGGATATAAATATAATAACCAGCTCTAATAGATACGTGGACATTGGCGTCAGTGACATAACCAGCTGCACTGGTGGACACGCAGACAAAGGTGTATATTTGATCTTATTTCATGAGACGTCGATTGAGCTACCTATAAGGGTACAAATATTTAAAGAGTGTATTGAACTAATTTTTCATCAAGAGAATGCGAGTACATTTAAAGGGTGTCTACCATCCGGGAAAATCAGGGAAAACGGGAATTAGCCGGGAATTTAAAGTGATCGGGAATAAATGGGAATAAGTCGGGAATTTGGTAAATCACAATAAAAATCCAGGAAAATGATATTTTACTCAAAATATGAAATACATTAATCATTAAATCAGTAAATTATGATGTAATTTTATTGTTTGTAGTTGTGTAATATATTTTTAATTCCTGATAAACAATTTTAATACAAATTAAAAAAAATATTCAAATTTCAAAACTTATTATTATTCTTAAAAAAGATTAATAGAAAAATGATGGCGGAAGGGGGGGGGGGAGTTAGAAGTTATCATTACTAGCCTTAAGACCAATAATAAATTACAGATATAAAATATATTATACTATCGAGTGTAATTTAACATTAGAATATATCAATCGTACTATTTGACCTACTTTATCAACGTATAATTGACCTTCAATATAATTCACCATATTAAAATTGTTTTGTAAATTGCTCGCAAAGGAAAATTAATCATCTAAGCTTACTTTTTTATATGGACACATCTTGATAAGAATTATAATTTTATGTTAATCATATTATGTTTATTTTCTCTGCATTGCTCTTGAAACATATCACTAGATGTATTAAATTATATCTTTCATGCCAGCCCAAAAACATTTGAGATTTATTACTAAGTTTTTTAAGAGAATGGTATTGTAGATATTATCTCTAAAGAATGTAGTTGACATTAGTAAGATATGTTGGACTACCTACATTGGAACTTGAAGTTCATTGGTAGAACGCACACAAGCAACCAAATTAGATGGAATGAAAAATGATTTGAATGATCTACTTTCAAACCAGAAGCTTAAAAACATTTTATCTAGTTTCTAACTATGACAACGCCTACTTATTCAACATTTAAACTATCATTTTTGAAATTATGATCTAGCTTAATGGCCAAAGTAAAAAAAAAAGAAATAATAAAGGTCACGTGGAGTAAAATAAAAATCTAATCTAATATAATGACGGCTATTTACCGTTTGTCTTTAATACCGAATGATTTTATCAGCACCTGACTCACAAACTAACTTAATTCTAGAACACACACAAAAACAGGATGTCAATTTATCATTGTAAATGGGACTTGAAGGAGGAGGCAAAGGACAGGGCGTATTGGCGGTCTAAGTTAACGTGCAAAAGAAATGGATCTGTCGTAAGACAGAACATGTTATACAATTTTTTAGCCACATCTGGGATCAACCCCGTGGCTATTAACTCAACAGACAGACCTGCTACTTACATAGATAAGGTGTCATACAAAGAATGTGAAATCTTAACTACCGATAGTGCATACAAATATGTCAAATAGTTTTATTTATTTGGGGATTTTAATTTCAAAAACATTACACTCTTGACTTTTCAAAGATTACTATATTAGGCATAAGGTCTAACTTTTTAAGTCTTATCTTTAAATTATGAAGCTGATAACATAAGATTTAACCTTTCTGGTGGGCAGAGTTCCTGGCTATATATTCAGAAGTTCCTGGTTTGATCCACGGCGCTTCCAAAATTTATCTTTGAGGTAGTGGGTCTAGAACGGGGTCAAACTCAGCTTCGTGATAACAAATGAGTAACCACTTGAATAAAGAAGTAGCAGCTCCGATTCCTAAAACTTGAGATTAACGGCCGGAGGATTCATTGTGCTGACCATATGACACCCTCGATCCGTAAAAGTAGGCACCTTCATCACTAACGATGGTGGGCACTCTGTTGGTATTGATTGCTTGCGGGCGCACACCATGCATTTTTAAAATCATCATCAACTGTTTCCAACTTGTGGCCAGGTCAGTTTAGTAAAATGCCTCCATCTTCCTCTATTCTTCCACCATTCTGGCTTCCATTCTTCTCCTCTCAATTGCACACCTTGTTATCTGCTCCTTTCATCTCTATCTTGGACTGCCTTGCGGTCTTTCTCCTACATACTTCATTTCAATCATTATCTTTGGTATCCTCTTTTTCCATCCTCTTATTATTCCCATACCATCTCAATCTTGCTTCCTCTACTATCTTATGTACTCAACGCTTTTTCCAAGATAACAAAACTAACTATGTATTTATCCTCGTTATTGATTTGAATTAAAACAAATTTTTGTATACTTGAATGCATAAAGTGATGTTTTATTAACCTGAATTTATCACAGGATTTAAAACAAGGAATGAATTTGATAAACTAAGTTTTGTAATGGACTAAGTAAGTATGACTAGTTGTAACGCTGGATAAAGGAAACTAATATTTATTGTAACTTTATTTTAATTCTTTGCTTTTAAAAATATCAATATTTGCTGGTGAGCAAAATATCAATAGACCTATTAATTAACTGATCACTACTTCACTGAATCAAAATATTGGTTAATATATTGTTGTAACATATATAAGATCTATAAATAATGAAATGTAGTGGAATGTTGTTCTATTTTGATTTCAGAAGGACTTCAATATCTAATAATATCTTAGTTGTAACGTTGTTTTGGTACCACACAAGAACATTTCGAGATCCAAACCTATATTGGAATGACCAACTCATCTCAAAGGAAGTTCACCAGATTGATCTACAAAATAGCGTCTACTAGTGGAAGGACAGTGCTAGGTAAACACTATGCAAACTATTTAAGTTGGGTTGAATAAATTGATTAATTAAAAATATATGTTGAAATATTAACAATAATTTTAATTTAAGAATGAGAAACCTATTTGGTTCATAGTGACACTATACTTTTTCTGACAGCTCAAATGTTGGTAGAAACACAGTTTAGTGTTCATTAGACTCATAAATATTTGTTTTAATTTTAGAAAGTGATGTCACTTTGTAGGCCTATATTTAGTCAAATTGGCATGAAATATTTGCCAGGCTAGTGAATCTGAAACTACTTGAGAAATTTTTCAAGTGGTAAAAATGAGGCAGATGTATTCTGATTGGACTACACTAAGTTAGTCTGAACCAAAGTAGAAAAAAATCATTTTTCCAAAAAGTTTTATTTTTAGTATCACACATACTCTCTTGTAATTGATATAAATATATACCAATAGTAATAAAATTCAAGCTATACTTATTTTGTCTTCTCGAGTTTCAGTTCGAGTACACTTTCTGAACTCTAACAATAATCAATCTCCCAATCTTAAAATTGGCTCGATACAATTCTTGACCAACATAGGTTTTATTTGACTCAACCTTCCAATGCATATTTAAAGATAAATTTGTCTGAAAGCTAGTCATACATACATTATTCCACATAAGGAATAATGTTGTAGGCCTATTTTTAGACACATTTAGAAGATAGAAATAATTACCTAAATTAACCAACACTCGAATAAAAATATATATTTAATCTACACTTGTCAAAACCAACCCCATCTGTTTGGGATCTATGAACATTAATGGAGTGTGATTAGGAATATAGAATTTGTGGGAAAAGTGCCCGCATTTGTTGAAGGTAAACCATTAAAAACACACACGGCCGGGATTAAAACCTCACCTGTAAACCTGACGCCTTTGTAAGCGTGTGTTAATANAACACTATGCAAACTATTTAAGTTGGGTTGAATAAATTGATTAATTAAAAATATATGTTGAAATATTAACAATAATTTTAATTTAAGAATGAGAAATCTATTTGGTTCATAGTGACACTATACTTTTTCTGACAGCTCAAATGTTGGTAGAAACACAGTTTAGTGTTCATTAGACTCATAAATATTTGTTTTAATTTTAGAAAGTGATGTCACTTTGTAGGCCTATATTTAGTCAAATTGGCATGAAATATTTGCCAGGCTAGTGAATCTGAAACTACTTGAGAAATTTTTCAAGTGGTAAAAATGAGGCAGATGTATTCTGATTGGACTACACTAAGTTAGTCTGAACCAAAGTAGAAAAAAATCATTTTTCCAAAAAGTTTTATTTTTAGTATCACACATACTCTCTTGTAATTGATATAAATATATACCAATAGTAATAAAATTCAAGCTATACTTATTTTGTCTTCTCGAGTTTCAGTTCGAGTACACTTTCTGAACTCTAACAATAATCAATCTCCCAATCTTAAAATTGGCTCGATACAATTCTTGACCAACATAGGTTTTATTTGACTCAACCTTCCAATGCATATTTAAAGATAAATTTGTCTGAAAGCTAGTCATACATACATTATTCCACATAAGGAATAATGTTGTAGGCCTATTTTTAGACACATTTAGAAGATAGAAATAATTACCTAAATTAACCAACACTCGAATAAAAATATATATTTAATCTACACTTGTCAAAACCAACCCCATCTGTTTGGGATCTATGAACATTAATGGAGTGTGATTAGGAATATAGAATTTGTGGGAAAAGTGCCCGCATTTGTTGAAGGTAAACCATTAAAAACACACACGGCCGGGATTAAAACCTCACCTGTAAACCTGACGCCTTTGTAAGCGTGTGTTAATAATAAGCTAATTGCTTTAATAAAGTATATTTACTTTGATCTAATGTGTTAAGAGATTATCTATTTTTTTTTATTATTCTTTAAATTCACTCCCAAACCTCATGTTGATATTATGTTGACTAGTGAGCCTTGAAGTAACGACATCCAATATGTTTTCCTGATCTTTTAGAGACCGAGGAAAGTTGCTGTAGACATCAAAGAGTACTCCTCTAAGTTCTTCACAACATGGAGAGCGTCTCCAAATGCCCCACTGAAAAGGTAAATGACATTAATAAATATATATATATATATATAATGTTTCTTCTTTTAGCACTGGATTTTACTAACCGTACGGGCTATACACTTATTGTACTAATTATTACAATAAAGGTTTTAGGTATTAGTAAGGCTATATTTAGAGAAAGTGTAACCAAATTTGCATGGAGGGAAAGTGGGAAAACCCTTGTGGAAAAGCCATCCTCAGTATGTATGACCAAGATTCTAACCTCAATCTTCCTATCATCGGCAGTCTAGTCTACTGCGAGAGAAGCGTCTTAGACCGTCGTCTACCAAAGTGGGTATTTTTTTTAACACTGCATCTTACTACCTGTTTATGTTATACGTCTATGTACTAACTACGCCAATGAGTTAAGGATGAGAAAGGTTGAATTTATAGTAAGTGTACCTGCATTTGCGGGGAGGAAGAGGAAAAACCACACTCATTACACCCAACCGGGATCGAACTACGATCTCCCCGTCATCAGCATTCTAGTCTATCGCAAGAGTAGTGCCTTGGACCATTTGGCCACTGAAGCAGGCTACCCGTTTGTTTTTATATATTACTAACATAATAATTACGTGTGTACTTTTTGAACTGACTAGCTATTTAAGCACAAGACTAACAAACTATCTTATCTAGAATAAGCCCAATGCCAAGTCCTAGGGATGTTAATTCATCATCCTGGCGGTCGGGGTTCAATCCCCGGTCACGGCACAGATTTATCTGATTTCCAAACCCTTCCTTCACCTCTGACAAGATGTGGATTAATTACAACTTGTGAATGTGAAGAATGCCAGGCCTCATGGTTCGGATTCCACGTTAAACTGTAGGTCCTTCATTTCATCTCACAATCACCCTACCATTACACATAAGCGTAAGTGCGTAAAACCCGAACGGGTAGTAAGATGCGGTGCTAATAATAATAATAATAATAATAATAATAATAATAATAATAATGTCAATTCATCACTGATGAAAGGAGAAGCCGTTAATACAGTTTTGGCCATGTTGTAATTGAACCCGAGTTAAAGGTGTCTGGCCCATTGTTAAATATTATTTTTGCAGTTATTTAGCATGGCTAGAGTAATTATAGCTTATTACCAAACTTCTGGTGGATCCTGAAAAACACGTACAAAAACCCAACAATAGATATTGGGCATCCCAAATTGTTTTAGGAGGAGGAAAGACTTCATTTGAAGAACATCACCTTGAAGAACATCACCTTAAAGATCTTCATTTTTACTACCCGCACCAGAGAGGGGGGGAGGACACACACACGCTATAAATATCAAGCTTATTTAATTTGGTTTGCTTGTAATGGGAGGTTGAAATTCGAATCCCTGTCGGATACACTGAAGGTGGTTTTTCCTAAATGGTTTCCAAATCTCCTACTATGCAAATGCTTGCGTGCACATTTAATCTAAATTTTGATTTACTCGTCCATACCCTATTATTGTAGTTGATATATTGTATGCGCATTAACTATTATATAGTTAATGGTATGAGCATTGACTATTATATAGTTAGTGGTACGCGCATAGCCTGAACGGGTAGCAAAACGGTGTGAAGAGAACCACTTTATTATTATTCTTTATTTATTTTTTATCACCGCATTTTACTACTTGTTCAAGTCCTAAGCATATAAGCCTATTATAAATAATCTAATAGGATAGGGACGAGGAATAAAGAATTTTATTTACTTACACTTGTGTGGAAGAAGAGTGAAAAATATTTAGAAAAAATCACAATCAGTAGACTCAGCAGGGATTCAAACCTTTATATCCTTGTCATCAGCAGGCCAGTCAGTCTAACAGACCATTTGGCCACTGAAGTGGGTTATTTCATTATTGAAGACGCCATAGATTTATTAATTATCTTAAGACTACAGGGAAAGTTAAATCTACGAATAAAAATGATAGTTGTTTCAAAAGTTGATCAACGTTGTCCCGGGTGCTTCTTATCCCTATGTGTCAAACGCCGGTACGAAAATTAAAACCATACAGGATATAAAATTATATTCTTTGTTTGGGTCAAAATTTGGTGAGGACTGATCAATTTGAAATGTATTCACAGTGTGGACATACAGTAGAGCGGAGTCGATAATTTGGACTAATTGGGGATCGACCAAGTCTGGATTTTCGATTTGTCCAAATTTAAAAAAATATAGTACCCTTTAAAAAAAAAGATTGACGGGGTACTCACGAAAGCTCAGTATTAAAGTATAAATAATTTCACTTTATCTAAGCAATGAACCTACACACCTAGACATTGTTTTTTGTTGCTAAAAATTTGATGGAATTCAAAAAGGCATAATTCTAACAACGGAAAAAGTATACAATTTTTCTTTGAACAAGGGCTTAGGTGTGTTTTTGGCAGCCATGTCTGATATTGATACCACTGTGGTCATTTTTATAAAAAAAAAATTCCTGACGTCTGAATTAGTGACTCGCTATTGTACATTTATATTTTTTCATTGTACCTCTACTCGTATGAGCTATACGTATAGCCTACATATTAGTTACATTACAGAAGTCAGGATAAGGAGTGTAAGATTTTAGAAAAATATATTCATCGGGGTGGGAAACAATATAATTTTTTTTTTAAACTCAGTACAAAGACTGAATTTTAGAAACCAAGCCTTTCTATTGTCTGCAAACTAGATTAAATAAACTTAATATTTAGACCATGGGTCCACCAACGCCGGTAAGACACGCACCTTTGAAATGTTAAATAAAATCTACATTATAGATACAGAAACTTATGTTTCGGCAACGATAATGTATGTATGTATAAAAAAAATTTCATTGCCAATGCTAAGTTGACTGACTCGGCAATAAATCAATCATCTGCCAAGACCAGCCAATACAATTTTTCTTTGAACAAGGGCTTAGGTGTGTTTTTGGCAGCCATGTCTGATATTGATACCACTGTGGTCATTTTTATATAAAAAAAATTCCTGACGTCTGAATTAGTGACTCGCTATTGAACATTTATATTTTTTCAATGTACCTCTACTCGTTTGAGCTATACGTATAGCCTACATATTAGTTACATTACTGAAGTCAGGATAAGGAATATAAGATTTTAGAAAAATATACTCACCTGGGTGGGAAACAATATAATTTTTTTTTAAACTCAGTACAAAGACTGATTTTTAGAAACCAAGCCTTTCCATTGTCTGCATACTAGATTAAATAAACTAAATATTTAGACCAATGCCGGTAAAACACGCGCCTTTAAAATGTTAAATAAAATCTACATTATAGATACAGAAACTTAGGTTTCGTCAACGTTAATATATGTATGTATATAAAAAATTTCATCGCCAATGCTAAGTTGACTGACTCGGCAATAAATCAATCATCTGCCAAGACCAGCCGGCCCCCGAAATAAGACTTCTTTATCAACCTTATTAACCACTAATGAACGTTTAATTTCACATTGATTGTTATTATGATAGATCACTGGACCCTCTGCTCCCCTCCGCTCCCTACTGGCACAATAATAACTCTCCTCTCGGCACATTCACACCTTATGTTTACACGTACAACACAAACCTATAACTTCTATTCAACTACCCAATCCATCACATGATGACAATAAGTCCTGTTTTTTTAGAAGGTCTTGCGCCAGTCATCCTCCTGCCTACATAGGGGTCGAGTGTGGTGGAATGTGTGGAGTCACCATTGAAGGATCTTAGATTCTTGCTGGAGTACATTTTTTTTAGGAAGTTGTTTATTTATTTTATTAGTTGTAATACTTGTAGGATATTTTATAACATCGTAACAGTGGAGCCTTGTTGACAAGTTATCCAGACTGTGTGTTCAATATATTTTTTTTATGAGCAGGTGGATACATCGGCATGCTTTCCATATACTGCCTTAAATAAAGGAAAAAAAACTTGTATTCTTAATTAATAAAGAAAATGAACAGCCGGAACAGTAGGATACATCGGCATGCTTTCCATATACTGCCTTAAATAAAGGGAAAAAAAACTTGTATTCTTAATTAATAAAGAAAATGAACAGCCGGAACAGTCATAAAATTAAATTGTTTGGCTCCCATCAATAAATATATTAAATTGCATAAACCTATTGAAAAGTTTAAACTGGATTACTCTATTTATGGTCTTTATTTATGGAACTCTTATTTTTCAGTTTTCAGATTATTAAAACTGACACCTGGATACGGGAATCGAACCCGGGACGTTTGGCTTAGAACGCCAATCCTATAACCACTGAGCTATCCAGGAATCGTCCCGTGCCCATGGTCATTCTTCACTCATATTTTAAGGCAAATTTTATTATAGACATTCAGAAATCATCGGCTACAAATGTGTGATTCTATTAAGATTACGAGCTGTGATTTTATTAAGATTACAAGATATCAGATAGTGAAGCCACCTTTGACTCAGAAGTTGGCTTATTGCTGCCACATGTACAATTATTGTAATTTTAAGGTGATTGCATATTTAAGAATAAAATAGCCAAAGCTACCATGTATGATTTTAGTGAGGATTTATTCCATCTAGATATCATATTAAATCACACATATGTAGCCGACGATTTATGTACGTCTATCATAGACTGTGCCTTAAAATTTGGGTGAAGAATGACCCTGGGCACGGGACGATTCCTGGATAGCTCAATGTCAGAGCATTGGCGTACTAAGCCAAAGGTCCCGGGGTTCGATTCCCATGTCCAGTTATCATTTTTCAATTTTCAGAATATAAAAGCTATATGGAGTAAGCATACCTGATAGCTTTGGCTATTTGATTCTTAGTTTTAACTTAGTTTTCACTGTTGGACCGCCTAGTCTAAACGCTGTTTGTATTTATTATGGATGGCATATTATGATTTATTGCCCTTATTTAGTTATGGAATGACTAGTTTAAAACTCTGGCTGGTTAACCGATAACTAAACAAAGCATCCTAATGTGTGGTCTATTACTTTATTTCTGGAAATATAACTCATTCTTAATCAAGATTATTTCTGTATCGCATTTAGGTCCATTTGTGTACACTTATTGACTGCAGTATAATCGATCAAACACCTTTTATTGAATTTTATAATGCATCACGTTCACAATAAATTGAATTGCCACTGTTTTCACATATTCATTTGTAAATTCATGCCATCTATAGCTGTCCTTTTGATAAATATTAGTAGTACCTATAAAATAACACGAATTAATTACTTACTCTATGGCCTTAGGAACTCTAAATTTTATTGCCGTACTTACAAAAGTATGCCATCGATCCCTATCTTGAACTAGTTTTAATCCAGTCCACCTCATTATACCCAATCTCTTTCATGTCCATTCTAATGTTATCCTCCCATCTGCATCTAGACCTTCCCAGTGGGTTTGCAAGTTAACACCCTGATACACAGTTCTTATCTATGAGACTTGACTATCTAAACTATGTATTGTGAAGAGTATAATATATGTATATGTAACTCATCATTATATAAACTGATCCACTCCCTCGTATCTTCATCCCTTTTTGGACCAAATTATCTTCCCAAGCACCTTGTTTTCGAACACCATCTATTTGTTTTTGTCAAATAAGGTAAGATACCACGTTTCACACACAGTTAGCAAATGATTATTTTGTAAATTCTGAGTTTTACATTCTTTGACAGCAAGCGAGATGTCAACAATTTGCTAACCAACAAAAAATTATGTTTGTATTTTATAAAAGAATCTTCCTAGTATATTTGAACTTTATATTACCAAACGATTAATTAGAGAGGACAGAATTTACCAGATACTTACTCAAGATGTTTAGTTTCAATAATAAAATGCATATAGTTATACACCAATGGTTTATTTTTGTCCTAATCTGTGTATAAAGAACATCTATCACAATCAAATGTTATTTAATTATTTATTATACTATTCTTATATAAAAAATTTAATGACACTTAATGTGTTCGGACTCGCGTGAATAAGATATTGTATTATAAAAGAATCTTCCTAGTATATTTGAACTTTATATTACCAAACGATTAATTAAAGAGGACAGAATTTACCAGATACTTACTCAAGATGTTTAGTTTCAATAATAAAATGCATATAATTATACACCAATGGTTTATTTTTGTCCTAATCTGTGTATAAAGAACTTCTATCACAATCAAATGTTATTTATTTATCTATTATATTATTCGTATATAAAAAGTTTATTGCCACTTAATGTGTTTGGACTCGCGTGAATAAGATATTAATTGTCTCTTGGAGTTAAGTACTTCAAAATGATTTAAAAAAATGACTATGCAAGAGGACCTTTAAAAGCAGGTCTTAATGTAAGACCAAATCTATAATAAGTATACAAAATGGGTTAATATATATTTAAATATACCAATATATCAAATATGGATAATATAGAATCTGAAGAAAAATATTGTATGCATCTAGTATTGAATCAAATACTAGTGTTTTATCTACTAAAAGCCAATTCTAGACAGTATTTTTTTTACCGATGTTATGCTTTTATTGTTTAAAATGTGTCTTAAAATATTTTGTAATCAAATTAAATGTGAAAATATGCTTATTTTTTGTGTCACACCATAAATTGTAATGTTTTGGTTCAATTAAAATATTAATTCAGATTTATTTTGCCCCACATTAAAAAAGTTATTGTTAGATATAATTAAAAATGGTACAGAACCTGATCTATTATATACTTAAAGTTACAATAGCTTATTCTAGACAATGGGGTCGGTGTTCGATTCTCAACAAGGTGGAGGGAAGATTCTTGTCCCCACTTGATCTTCCCAACCCTTGGTCTTATCAAAGACTAATTTTCCTCAGATAGTTTTAACTACATAGCTATGGTATGTGTACTGATAATTGCTCTTTGTTTATAAATTACAGGGTGATGTTGACTGGCAAGCCATGCAGAAGAATCTTACTCATAACTCTACCATCAGGTCTGACCAATAATTCATGACTACATCACACAAAAATGAGGCCTGAGTATTGTACAGGCCTTTGGACATTTCTTAAGGTACACAAACATCAAAAACATCTTTTTTTTAGGATACCATTGATTCGTTTAAGACGGGAATACAGGAAACTGGCGTTAAGGGTAGTATTTTTTCATTTTTATATCAACATTTTTCTATCACATTAAGGCAAACAATTATTTAGTAAATCATATCTTAATTTTCTTCAAAAAGTAACCTCTACATTTCTTGAATATCTGTCAAGAATGTCTGGAATTTAATGACAGCTTTTCCTCTTCATTTAAAAAGTTTCTCATTTAATGACACTATGTTCATGAGAGATATTAAACAACTGTTTTATGAAAATTAAACTGTTTATACTGCAGAAATGTTTGATTTATTTTGGTCAAAAAAAGTCCCTTACATTCCAACCTAATACTGCAGAGTATACAAGTGGTTTTTTATACCTTTTTTCTAATACATACCTAACATTCAGGCTAAATTGTGGTAATTTATATATGCTCTGAGTACTAAGCTAAGAGTCTAAGATCGATCTATTGAATGGCCAGAAATGTATAATTTTTCAATTTCTGGCATGACCATAATGATGCTCTTTAATTAACTAATAATGGAAACAAATTTAAAGGAGTTGGGGGGGACTCAGACTTTTTTGTTCACGTACCAACAAATATAGCTTGTCTTCAAATTTGTGTCCACAAACTTAATGGGGCATGATGCAATTTATATATAGTATTATATAGGCTACATATAAAATAATTAAAATAGATTACATTCAAAGGAATGTATTAAATACAAATATTTAACTGAGAAATTAAGTGTATCGGCCGAACAATTAGCTCTTAAGACACAAAGCTAAAAAAGGATAAGATTTAATATGTGTGTATTAATGTGTATGTATATTTTTCATGTCTTACATATTTCCTTTGATTTCTTAGCGTACCCAAGGTTAACTTTCACTTAAATAGAGGACCCTGATTTGGTTCCCTTTAAATAGAGTATGGTAACTATTGGGTGATGATTCGTTTAAGACGGGAATATAGGAAACTGGCGTTAAGGGTAATATTTTTTCATTTTTTATATCAAAATTTTTATATTACATCAAAGCAAACAATTATTTAGTAGAATCATATATCTTAATTTTCTTCAAAAAGTAACCTCAACATTTCTTTAATAGCTGTCAAGAATGTTCTTGAATTTAATGATAGCTTTTCCTCTTCATTTAAAAAGTTTCTTATTTAATGACACTATGATCATGGTAAATATTAAACAATGGTTTTAAGAAAATTAAACTGTTTATACTGCAGAAATGTTTGATTTATTTTGGTCAAAAAAAAGTCCCTTACATTCCAACCCAAAACTGCAGAGTATACTAGTGTTTTTTTATACCTTTTTTCTAATACATACCGAACATTCAGGCTAAATTGTGGTAATTTATATATGCTCCGAGTACTAAGCCAAGAGTCTAAAGATTGATCTATCGAATGGCCAAAAATGTATAATTTTTCAATTTCTGGCATGACCATAAAGATGGTCTTTAATGAACTAATATTGGAAACAAATTTAAAGAAGCTGGGAGGGACTCAAACTTTTTTATTCATATACCACCAATATAGCTTGTTTTCAATGGGGCATGATGCAATTTATGTATAGTATTATATAGGCTACATATAAAATAATTAAAATAGATTACATTTAAAGAAATTAAATACAAATATTTAACTGAGAAATTAAGTGTAGGCTATCAGCCGAACAATTAGCTCTAAGACACAAAGCTAAAAAAGGATAAGATTTAATATGTGTGTATTAATGTGTATGTTATTTTTTATGTCTTACATATTACCTTAGATTTCTTAGCGTACCCAAGGTTGACTTTCACTTAAATAGAGGACCCTGATTTGGTTCCCTTTAAATAGAGTATGATAACTTTTGGGTGTCCAAAATAGTGTTCGCTCTTTTTTAATGTTTACTTATATTTTTTTGCAAAAATTGTAAATATTAAATGGATGAAGCTTATTTAAGTTAGTTGGTTAGTGCTATATTTATATTGAGTTGTATATTCTCCTTTAAAAAACATAATTATATAAAAAAAACTATCCAATTCAGATCCTCATAAGTAGACATGCATACAAGGATGTCAGTCTTTTCTGTCTATGGAGAGAACATAGTTTGAAACTTAGCTAGTTGTACCGAGATGTCTTATTCTAAATGTAAGGTTTCTCACTCTCCTTCCACATAAATCCAGGTACATTTCTTCATCCCTAGCTCATTAGTGTGTATATTCAAATATCTCGGATAAGGGATAAAAACTCATCGTAGATTAAAGAAAATCCTATCTGGTGAACTACTGTGACAGAATTGATTGGTGTGTAAAGTCTTCTGTTATAAAACGAATTCCTTGGTCCCAAATTATTTTTTCTGCTTGACCGCCACTGAATAAAAAAAGCCATGTGGGGGCCCTTGTCTTTCCTCTCCACTCACTGTCAGGGAGTAGAATAATAATATCCTGAGTCAGCGGGACTGGCGCGCGTGTTCATGGAGCTTAAACGAACTAACATGGTTGTACAATGAGTCGGCGGTATCCCTTTTCTGATGCAAGGGTGGAGCAAGTTCGTACAAGCTCTTGGAGAACAGTTTTAGATAGAAACTTTTTTATTTCCTCTCCCCTTAACTTCCTTTTCCAACTGATTCTTACTAAACGTCCAGACTATACACATTTTAATTACTCTAGTGGCGTAAAAATAAGGAACGCTAATAAAATTGAATGGAAATTTATTCATATTTGCGTAGAAAAACATTTTTAAATAAACCTTCGTGTACTGGATGGGTTTTGAACCCGAGCATAACCATCAATAACAAACCAGACTAGATGAGCCTTATTTTAGTTTAGGTGGCCACAGATGTGAGTCAATGTTTGATTTGTTTTTGTGGTGTAGGGTAGAAATTGTTTAATACTTTTTTTTATAGCATCACGTCTTACCTCCCATTTGCGACATATGCATACGTGCGTATTAAGATAATGCGTTAAAGGTGGAGGAAGTTTGAATTTAGAGGAAGTGTATTAGCTTTGCGTGGAGAGAATGGGGAAAACCATTTAGGCAAAAACAGCCTCAGTACAGCTGAAATATCTGACTACCGATCTTTCCCTCATCGGTAATCTTGTCTATTGCTAGACTGACGCCATAATACTGAGACCATAAAGCCAACAAAGTGAGGTTTATATTTTTTTAAGCACTGCATCTTACTACCTGTTCAGGCTATACGCATAAGTAATTATGAGTTAGGGATTATAAAGGTTGAATTTATAGGAAGTGACCCATATTTTCACGAAGGGAGGGTGAAAAAAACCTAGGAAAAACCACCACCAATACACCCAACTGGGACTCGAGACCCGATCTCCCCGTCATCGGTAGTTTAGTCTAACATGCGAGTAATGCATTAGGTTATGTAGCCCCTGAAGCAGTTTTTTTAATTAAATTAACTTGTAGCCTTTCTTGGTTTTGACTAAATTTTATTTGTGCGTTGATTCATTAAGCAGTGAATAAATATTTCCTTTCGTCCGCTTGATAGGCTGAGCGATTGAGGAGACCAACTCTACAAGGCCAGAGGATTTTAGGCAGTGGTTTTAAAAGCCCTTCCCTATTCAAATATGGGTACATTTTGCTGAATATGCCTTACTTATCCATACTCTTAAATTAATTCTTTAATAGCCTAGCTTTTTAACATACAGATAAGAACATATGATATTAAATGTTTGTATTAAAAATTTATATATTTCAAAGTAGCGTGATAAGCCACTCTTTCACTTATGTCATCCACGTGTTTGTCATTTAAGTGGCCTTGTAAGCTTGTTGACTGACCTTCTAATATTAATGCTAATCTTGAATATCAACCACATTGATAATATCAGAACAAAACCAACTTGAAAGAATTAATAGTTATAAACATCTGCTATTTATCTACTCAGTAGACATACAAAGTTGAGATGAATTGATCTAAAATAACTAGTTAGTAAAAACTTGGTTTACATTTTTAAATTAGAATAACTAATTTAATTACTAGTTGAAGTGAATGTAGTTTTCTATACAGTGTTTTTAATCTTTATAGAAGTTTAAGGGGATATATTTCTGATAAAAAAAATTGAATAATTATCTAACTAGATATAGTTAAAAAAAACTAATTAACATGGTTAAAGCTTACTTTATTTAGAACATAAATAAAGGTAGCTTAGGGGTGTTCAATTAAATATTGAATTTGTTTGAATATTTTTTGTAGTTGTTGGGACACAATTGTTTCCTCACTTTATTATCAATCTTTTCTTTTAAAATAAGCATCATTGTAAATGTCTTAAAATGGTAGTTGTTACAAAACTATTTTAATGTATTGATTATAGTTTAAAAAGGTTTTAATAATTTTTATCATAGATAGTGCTTTCCAATAAAGATAAAACAAACAATAAAGTTAAAGCTTACTTTAACTCCTTTACGATCTGATGCCGAAACTTTTCATATCTATAATCAAATTAAATAAACATTTCAAAATGTAATAGCTTTTATTACATGTCAAATTGTTACAGAGGTTACAAATTTAAAGCATACACAATCATTCTTGATTATACATGGTTTAGTTTTTCAAATTTATATTGAAAAATGACACGGGGGAATAAAACCATAACCTTAGAAACTTTAGATTTAAATTAGTTTTCTTTGTTTAACTATACAATAATTATTGAATATAATTTGGGAATAGACAGTATCTGGGTAGCTATAGTAATATAGAGTATTTTTATTTCACATTCAAATAATATTTTGTGAATCGCACAACATTTTTATACAGTGTTAATATAATTAATCCTAGTAAAGCATACTACCTTAAGTATCCTGGTACATATGCAACCCTTAAAGCTCTACTATAATGCCAGTGGCCTACCTTAAAACCTGCAATTACAGTGGCAGCTTATGACTTCTCTAAATATGTTTGATTGTGTGTCAGATATAGAAAAGCATAACATTTCAAAATTTACTTTTTTATCAAGATAAACATTTCACCCCCTCTTTAGGAAAATTATATCCATAATGCGAGCCTTATTTATAAAAAATATTTACAATAAATATCCAAATTCACAAACAGAAGAACAGGGATTAAAATCTTTGACTCTGACTTGGAATATTGAGGTTGGACTTGGTTCATATCCTTAACAGTTGCACATGCACATAGATTATTTTACACACTTTGGTTTTTACTGTGGCTCTTTCATCCTCTCTCCAGGAAACTACTTAAACAATTCAGTTTCCCTTAAACTCCCATTCCTAAAACCTAGAATTTTTTTTATTCATCCACAATTATGTTGTTTGTTTAACCAATTTAATCATTTTATTGTAGAAAAATGTTAGCTCTAGATTTGGGTAGTATAGGACAACTTCATTAAAAAAAATCTACATTCATTAGAAAATGATTCTCCCCATATTAGTGGGCACATAGCCCAAATTCAATGCTGATTTAGTCTCTTTTGCATGAGACAGAAAGGTTGGGTTTTTACATCGTTGCCAGATTTAATGAGCTTTCTTCCTAATTGTTTCTCACTCTTCCTTCACACAAATTCGCGTGCATTTCCTTCAAATGCTATATTTTCATAACCCCGATTATTTTAGAATAACTAATCCATGAATATAAACCAAACTTATGGTTTCGGTGTTAGCAAAATTATTACTTTTTAATTGATTACATTGTATTTGGATGTAGGCACAGAAAAGGTGGATAGAAACATATAAAAGGGACGTGCTTGGAATTTAATTTTAATTCAAATGGAAACTAAGAATATAATGCAATTAATATTTTTTCTTGTTCATATCTTCAGGTATTTGCTTATTTATTTAATTTTTGTTAAATTTATAAGTTGATGTGTTTATAACTTTTATGTTTGCAGAAACTACTTTTCAAGTATGGAGGACTCAACCCATCTGCCAACTCATCAATGTAGAACAGGTTTATTCAACATTATTTTCTGCATATAGTCCTAATGGTTAGTAAGATGCGGTGATAAAATCAACATTATTATGAGTCGTCTTATAAACTCGAGCTACAGCACTGAAGTAATGCTCTACATCTACCCTGTAGATCCGAATTTGTTTGATACTTGGCGACAAATTCGGTTCTAGAGAGGTTTGTGTGGTGCATACAATGCTACGTGCCCATCGTGCAGCGCCCACCTGGCAACAGCGCCTTCTCCTCTTATTACTTGGCAACAGAGCGGAGGTAAACATGTGAGGAAGAACCACAATGCACCTGTCACACATAGCTCTATGTTCAGGGTAACTAACATAAGATGATTAATTTTGTGCCAATGCATTTTGTTAACTACTGTACATACTGCATATTAATGATCAAGAATATGTTAAGTCATTATGAACTGTTTACAATAGTTGTATTAAGTTGTTGCCTCTGACAGAGCAGTTAAAACCTTGTTGGGTACAATATTTTATAAATGAATATCGTTCTTTTAGTAGATGAGCATAATTTTCACATTTATATTTAATTGTGTTCAGACAAATTAAAATAACAATTAGGAATGTGTATCAGAATAAAATAAATTTCTATATACTAAACAACAGTTAAATAATATATTATAACAAAGACAAAATATGTAAAATTATATTATCAGAATTATTGTAAAGCTAAGACTAAATATATTTTATATTTGTATATTATTTTAATAACACTTTTGTTATGTAATATATTATTATTTTACTATTAATAACAAGTTGTTTTAACAAATATTGTAAAAAATTCTCAATTGCTTTAAAATGAACTCATATAAAAATTAAAAATATATTATAGTTACTCTTAAATAAACAAACTAAAGGTTTATTTTAAACTATCACAACTATAGAACTAAAATGTTGTAAACAATTAAATCTTTACCATCATTATAGATCCTAACTCTTCAAAATAGCTCGTATGCTCTAGAATGAAATTCATACTTCCATAGAAGTGTTTTGCCATAACATCTACATCAAGTATTTGATGATTTTTTTTGTTTTAATTAGTTTAATTGAGATATTATTGAAAGAGCAATACAACTGGAATAACATCTATTTGAAAGCAATATTGTCAAAAGGGTCTCCATGATAGCTAGTTATATATTTACAATTTAAAAAATTATGGCTATACAGCTACAGATGAAACTGAAAATAAACATTTGTTGTGTGTTGTGTCTCGTTAAAATATATTAATTAATAATGTTGTTATATGCATTTTTGAGATAATGTCTTTTTAACATCAGATTTGAAAGTACAAACATTCTTTATACTTAAGAATATGATTTAATATAGTATATTATGTTTATTTAAATGTATTATTATAATGCCTATTATAAAAACAATATATATATATAACTATTGAATCAGACAAAAAGGTGATATATACTAATAAATAATAAAAAAATGATAAGTAAATCTATCTAGGATAGTAGAAAAAAATTGTTCACACTTCTTTGTTTAACTCTCATAATTTTCTAATATCAATAATTAAATATATAAACTCTCAATAATATTGCAGAAAAGAAAAATTGGCACCAATAACATTAAAGCCTCTTTTAACCATAACAAATTAGAAGGTACAATATAGAAATACATTCTATTAACACTTGTTGAGATGGTTTAAACCAGTGTTTTGTTAAGATATTGCTCACTATCAAAACTTGTAGATCCATCCTTCTCCATAATAAGTCATACACTTTAATACCTTAATAAAGAAAAGTTAAATTTACATTCTGGTAGATATCTAGCTTCGATTATTTTAGTAGTAAATGGTTGAAATATTTGAGAGATACTTTCTAATGTTTGTATTTTAAAAGGATTAAAAATGGAAAACACAATAATTAGTTTATATTATATTCTGAAGTTCATAATCTTTCTTTCTGGTCCTTTGTTTATACTAAATAGTAGATATTTTTATATTTACCTTAATTTTCATGTTTTAATTGCAATATATTAAAGATGTATTTTATGAACCCAAATAAAATAATAAATTCTTTTATTTTGATTTGGTATAAGACACTGTTTACTAGTAAGATTAAAATTTCAAATTATGGTACTATTTACTAAAAAATAACATAATATGTACTATATGTTTGTATTAGGTTCGTTTCCGCATGTATTGTTTAAAAAGATCAACGTAACTTAGAACTATTACATAAAAAATAATAAAATATATATACATAAATATTTTACTTAGTAGCTATTATAAATATATATTCAATAAATATGCAAAATTTATTTAAATTTTTAATAAGATATGTATAACAAGCTGCTGAACATTTTGTCTTTATTGGAATATATGTTGGATTTTTTTTTCCATTTATATTGGAACTTAGTACATATTTGAACTTAATGTATTTGTACTTTAGTAAAAATTAATATGTCTTTAATCAATAAATTAATATTCAAAATTTCAAACAAATGCTTTAATTGTAAATATTATCTCAAAGGCTAGTCTTAGATTACTAAAGGAATTTATTATAAAAATCACTATGAGGATTGTATATTTATTCTTGACAAATTTTTAATTTTACAAAACTAAAATTGGAAATATTAATTAAGTTAGTTATCATTTAATATATATACTTTTGACTTATTCATAATAACTTTAAATAAATATTTAAAAAATTCTTTTGAAACACCTTATAATAATTTACAAATACTAAATGAGAATATTTATTATTATTATTATTATTATTATTATTAGCACTGCGTCTTACTACCCGTTCGGTTTATACGCACTTACGCTAATGTGTAATGGTAGGGTGATTGTGAGATGAAATGAAGGACCTACATTTTAACGTGGAATCCAAACCACGGTGGAGGCCTGGCATTCCTTAAATTAGAATAGAAAAATAAAAAAATTTAGAAAGTGTAATATTTTTATAGCATTTAAAAATTTAGTAAAATGACTAAAGAGTAAATAATTTAAAAAAAATAGTTTATACATGTTTTATAAATTTACAAACCATGGAGAAGTGTTCCAACACTAATTTTGTGTTTACAGTCCAGGCTTTTATCTAAACGTATCTAATTGTGTTATTTATTTTAGAAAGTATATTTCCCACTGAAGTTCTCTCTTCTATTTTTCATACAAGATTTAGAAACATATAAGAGGAACATTTAACAATAATATATTATTTTCATATTCTAAACACACACACTTTATCCATACAGAATTATACAACAATACAAGTGAGACACAGTTAATATTGCCTTAATTTGTATTTAGTATGCTCTAATCAAAAACAAAGTGGTTTATTGAGAATTTCAAATGTTAACAAATATAAAAATAGCATGGCAAATCATTATAATTTTCCAAAAAATATTGACAAACACCAGCTTATCAGACATGAAGAGAATTAACCCCTTACAAATACATAATTTGTAAATATTATTGTTTATTTTAATGTATGAGTTATCAATAGCTTAAAAATTAACTTTAATCAATATCCCAATACTATATAATATTATTTTAATTTGCTTTTATTATAATTGGAATATTTACCAAATTAATAAATATATTTTTCTAAAAATTTATTACAATAAAATTAGAGATATGTAATAATTTTATAATTCTAGTGAAAACCTATGTGTCACAATAATAAGATGTTATCATTTTATTCAAATGTTATTTAATATTTACTGATTGTCTTAATTTTAGTGTTTTAATTTGAGCTTAGCTATTTTACCAAATTCAGCTCTAATAATTGTATCTATAATCAACTGTTGACTTGCTTCATCAAGTATGTCTAATATACACTATAACTATTTTACCAGTTAAAAACACAGAAAACTGTGAGCTTGGGGTAAGAATATTGATATTATACAGACATTTTTATATACTGCAAAAATACACTGAAATTTTACGTTTAGTTTTAAGAAATTTAAATATGTTTGAGATAATATCAACATTATTAAATCAAAAGAGTTGCACAATAAGTTCATGTATTTTATTGAAAAATTTTGGAGATAATAGTATAAAATTTTTGTACTTTACTAAATAATGTCTGATATAAGATATCTGATGTAATTTACAATTGAATTGAAATATTTTTATAACTAAATTATCATACTATTTATACAGGTTATTACACTTAGTTGTATATGTGTTAGTATAAAGCTTTATCCATACAATATTAATTTAGTATTTTTACAAATATATATACACCTGTGCAAAGGAATGGAAAGAAGATAATTGGAGGGTTGGAGGGGTGGTTATTTATATCATGGCTTGAACGGATTTTTTATTTTTAACCAGAAAGTCTACTACAGCAACTTTAAGCCTGACACTTTGTACTATAAAAGATGTGCGAATCTTTTAGTAATACTTATTAAATTAAACATAATATTATTCCAACTATAAAAACAACTGGTCAAAATAGTTGAAATATATTTTTAATATATAGAATATAGCTTATCTGAACTAGCCAAGATATTAGAAAGTCAACTATTTTTCTATGACAAAACTTGATATAAATATACATAATTACCGATTTTTCCTGGGACACATTAGCTAATACAAAGTTTTACAAAAAAAGTTGTTAAATCCTTAGGCAATGTTAATCAGTCCAAGGTAGGACACAATGCTATGTTTATTTTAAAATGGGACTAATATAAAATATCAAATAATGCTTCTAGAAACTGCCACAATTATAAAATACGCATAATACTTTATATAACATTATAGGTAAAAATTGGAATTGAAAGATCTATTAAAATAACTGTTGATTGCAACATAAATTGTATATACTTTAAATTGAATGAAGCTGAGAAAATAAGGAATTTTTTTTGAGCCATCCCTTAGTGAAACAAGAAATAAAATACTTAATTATGTGTAGGCATTTGGCATGTTTCCTTAATTAAAGTCAAAATAAATTAAAAACCGAACACCATTAAAATATTATGACCTATATAGCATTGATTTTGAATAGTTTAAATAAACTTGATTCATTCATTATTTTTTTTATTTAAAAGTTTTTAATAATGTATTATCTTCAGAATAATGAATATCTTTCCTCAAATTTTACACATTTTAAATTGGCAGTGATTGGTTCCTTGAACTTAGGGTTGTTCATGTGTGCCGATTAATATTTATTAAAGTATATATTATAAGGAAATAAAGCTTATTTTTTGTTGGATTAACCTTTACAAAGCCTATATAATGGCAAATATTGGCTTTGCAGATATAGAAGTAAAATTATTTAAACAAAATTGAACTAATATAAATGGGTTACAGATTCATTTTTCTATTGGTGGGTCCAGCTTCTCTTCAGAGGAATGATGATCCAGTTTCTTAAAATTCACTCTTATCATTCTGTTACTATAGATTAATCGATGATAGTTGCAAAGATCCTGATAAAACAAGAGTTTGTTTAATAACAATGATAAAGAAAAATACTAGAGTTAGGTTCAATCTACAAGTTAGCGAATCAAATCTCCAATTTATCTTTGAATACAGAATCTAGAATCCGAATCTTGGAATAATTATGAACATACGAGGAAATATAATCCGAATCTTGGAATAGTTATGAACATACGATGAAATATAATCCGAATCTTGGAATAGTTATGAACATACGATGAAATATAATCCGAATCTTGGAATAGTTATGAACATACGAGGAAATAAAAATATAACAGAGTGATAGTAAATACTAATAGCAACTATGTGTTAACATTACTTCTTATAGCACATTAATTATGGCATTTATACAGTGGGTTAAAGGATAGATTATTGGTCTGGGACCTGTTTGTTAAGTTAATCCTATAGTTATAATTGGTTCTGAACCACCATTAAGTATAATTTAGAGTTCTAAAACAAATTTCACTCTAAAAATTGAATCACAATTTATTTTAAAGGATCCAAGCCTAGTTTTTTTTCTAGAACCTCAAATATCCTTAGGATTTAAATCATTTGGAGTATGAGGGCCCACCCCTAAAGAATATAATAAAATTATATTACAGTTTTGTAAAATATTTTTAAAAACTTGATTGTTTATCATAATTACACGTGTAATGTAAAACTCATTTTAAAATAAAAGCAATTAATCATACTTACTAAAATATTTTTTAAATTAACATGTACACTTCACATTATAATTTTTCTTAAAAAAAATAATAAATATATATATAAATTATTATATATAATTTTAATGACTACAGGGTTCTCTACTTTTATCTTGATTAATTTCACTCTCCATTCCAATGTTATTTAGGAATTTGTTATTTACTCTCAAGCAGTTAAACTTTCTGTTGAATTAGTTTCTTGTATTTCTAAAAAAAATACTATTTTAAAGATTTATTTGTGCTTACGACACTAGTTACTTTTTTTTGTCCCTACACCTCTACTTAAAACTATTATAATTTCAATTTCAATTTATTTCATTATAGTGCTACTTGGACCTATAACAGTGCAGTAGTAGTAAACACATGATAAGACTACAGCATATAATAACTAAATAGGAAAAAATAATTATCGCTATACAAAAATATTAATTAGTAAATAGAGACACTTATTTGATACAGTGTAGTTATTTAAAAATATTATCTTTAAAAATATTTTAATGATTAAAATCTCGTTGACATTAGTAATAAGTAATAATAATATCCTAATAATAATAATCATATGAAAAACTTAACTAAAATAATTTATACGACCCAATGACAAAAACTTTCTCATATTGTGTGTTATAGCTTGGATGAGAATTTTCAAAGTAGGTCTCCAGTAAACAAGGTACTCTTTAAATAATTTTTCCTCTTGGAAACAAACACATCATCATGTTAATCACAATAAACACTCTTTATTTATAGATATTAAGTCAAATTGTTGATATATTTTTACTAATTTCAAATTTTCAAAAATAATTAATTTGTTAACCCCCCTGAAATTATTATAAATTTGTAAAAATACAAATGCTTTATTGTTCAACATGAAAAATTAATCCCAGATAAACATTTAAAATATAATAGTGAGTACCAATTTAAAAAATTCTAAAATTTCTATAATTTGACGTAGGTAAAATACTCTTACATTAATTTATCTTAGGATCTATACATTTTGTGATCATGTAAAATATTCCCCCGACAAAAAATTTGAATAAAATTTTGAGAGATTTTTTCAAAGAAATTCAAAGTTTACAAAATAAGTTAACCGTAAGCTAATTTTTTTTTCATAAAAACAAACACAATTATTTATGCTGACAACAAAAACTAACTGATAACCATTTTGAACCATATAACTAAAGCCATTTTTTAATATATTAAACTTTTTAAGATACCAATCATCAGTATACTACTCTTAAATGAATTTTCCACTTAAGAACATGTATACACTTAATTGTCATATCAAACACTCATCTGATATACATTTTAAACAATATTGTTTAGTCATTTTTCAAAATATTTATAATTCTCAAAAATAACTAATTATTATTATTAGCACCGCGTCTTACTACCCGTTTGGGTTATACGCACTTACACTAATGTGTAATGGTAGGGTGATTGTGAAATCTGTGCCGGGACCGAGGATTGAACCCCGGCCACCAGCATAGAAGTCTGACACCTTACCCCTAGACTGCCAGGTCACCTAAAATAGCTAATTAATAATTAAGTACTCCTTAAAGAACTTTGACCCCAAAATCAATTATACAACGTCATTTGTAATTTCAAAAACTCCATAAATATCCATTTTAAACAAAATCACTAAAGCAATTTTTTTTATTTGGCATAAAATGTATTAATAAACAGCCCTTAATTTGAGAGCTAGGTTCAAAATAGTAAAAAAAAATCCATAGCCTTATAACATAGAGATATCAAAATTATTTTATTTATAAATTAAACCTGGACACGGGAATCGAACGTGGGACCTTTGGTTTAGTACGCCAATTTTTTGAACACTGAAATATTCAATATTCATTCCGTGGCACATCTCTTGGACGGCTTAGTGGTTATAGCATTGGCATATTAATCCATAGGTCCCGGTTTCAATTCCCGTTTCCAGGTGTCATTTTTCAATATAAAATTATATTTAGAGGCAGATATAACATTTAACTATTATATATGATATCATAGATATTTGAAACATCATCTAGATCTCAAGTTTGAACAATATCCATCAAATTTTTTCAGATCCGCGATTAGGCACACATAGGCAGAATTTTAAAATATCGTTTTCTGGTTTCAAACAAACACAAATCGTTAGGATTCTACATAATATCGAAATCGAACATTTTCGCCATTAAAATACTTTCTTTTGATGAACGATAAACTTAAAAATAGACTACACTATTTTTTTAATATGAGCTCAAAACTTGACATAGTTAAGTTGGGGATGTAAGGAATGATAAAAAAAAAGTGGAATGTTTTTGCAGTTTTCATACCAAAAGATTTGTTTTGTTCAAAATAGTCCAAATATATCTTTTATACAAACAAAGTTTAGTTTTCTGCACACGATGACCTCAGTGGTTGTTGAATATCTGTCAAGCGTGTCCTGGAATTTGTTGAAAACGCTATGCTCATGGCAGATATTCAAAAATTGTTGAGATCACCATGTGAAGAAAATTAAGCTCTGTCTTTGTAAAGACAGTATTTTGACAAAAAAAAGAAAGTTTTGTTATAAAAACTTCAAAATCACTTAACTTTTTCTCACGAGCCTGAATACCCACCTAAAACATACTCTCTCAATAGAGTGGGAACGCTTATGATGGGGAGATTTGAGTTATAATCCCGGTTGGATGTACTGAGAATGTTTTTTTAAAATTAAATTTCATTCCACTCTCCCTCCATGCAAATGCGGGTATACTTCCTCTAGCTTTCTGCATCCCTAACACACTAATTATACTACTAGTTCATATGCATATAATTCAAACAGTTATTGAAACGCGATGACAAAAATTAAAAACAAAAAATAAATCCCTATTTTCGTCATGGCAGAAAGGTCAAGAAGAAATACAACCACCATCTCCAAGAATTGATCAAGCTTTGTAAGCCCTGACTGTTCAGTAGGGCATTCGATCAATAAAGCAGGTGAATATTACTGAACTCTTTTGTGTGCTGCTTTTCAGCGGTGCGTTGGAGATGTTACAAGGTGAATAAAAAATATACCATGACTATACAACTTTTATCTTTAAACTCTTTCACTATAGGTCAGTTCTCGACTCAAAACACATTTTGTTAGGAGAAAGGAAGATGATTAATTTTCTTATCGCCCAACTTTATTACTAAATAATTTTACTTTTATATTAGATAATTTGAAATAAAATTATTAATACTCTTAAGTGTTAACAGATTTGTTGACACATATTATTAGTCTTAAACGAAAGTTTAACATTAACTGTAGGCCCCCTATACACAAATAACTCAACGCTATTTGTACAACAAATTGTTTTACAGCCTCTATCAAATTTAATATTGTGACAATTCTTTAAAAAAATCTACCATCCTAATATTTTTAATTGGTCGTTAATAAGCTGTATTGGTAGGTATTAAAACATCTCTTTGATAGTATCACAATTTACAAAATATGAATTTTAATTTCTTAGCATTTTTTTATAAGAGCCTTTAAGCTGAATTAATTTGTGAGGCGTTTAGTCCGCTAAACACGTGGTTCAGAAATTTCCCTTTAAGTAATATCTAGTAGAAATCCAAACGATGAAATTTTAAGCACGCTTTGCTGGCCACGTGGTCTAACGCGCTACTTTCGCAGTAGACTAGACTGCCAATGACGGGAAGATTGAGGTTCGAATCTCGATCGGGTGTACAAAGGGTAGTTTTTTCAAACTGGTTTTCCACTATTTCTCCACGCAATTGTGGGGTACACTTCCTATTAATATAACCTTATTTCCTTAACCCATTTGCGTAACTAGTATATAAGCGTATAACTCGACGGTTAGTAAGACGAAGTGCTAAAAATATCAATTAAAATGAAACACTTAAGGGTAATTTTCCTTAATATATTCATTTACTATCAAATTTTGAAAACATTATCCTCAACCATAGTCAAGATAGTGGAGATGTTCTACTTTAAACTATGACCATCTAAATCTGAGAGACCTTGATTCAAATATGTATGTGGTAGGCTTAACATTTTAATATTCACGTGACTCAAAAGCCTGTAGTTTGTGATTTTTTTTAAGTTACCAATAAATGTGACATCCACCGGTAGCCCCAAATATTTAATAAATATGAATATTATAAATTTGTTTTATTAAATGTTTTTTAATATATAATAAAAATATTAACTTTATAAAATAAATGAAATGCAAATATCTAACCTTAACATTATTAATATAATAAATTGCCCAAAGCGTGCAAGCCAAAACATATATACAAATCGTTTTTAAAATCCCCTCCACAGGGGTCATGGGTATCATGTTTCTCACCTTGCTCCCAGGTGCATACACCCCTTACATCCCCTTTACGCCCCAGCTAAAACTGACTACACACGAGAAGAGCGTCGGCTCAAGATTAATGGTTCTGTCCCATGGAGCCCAAAACATTGAAGTCGCTGCTACTGACGCTGCTTACCTGAGCTCTGTGCTTGTAGTACTTTCCATCACATGGATACCGCGTGGAATACACCGTAATTTGCAAGACTTCTATCTGTATCTAGTGCTGGTACTTTTCACCACATGGATACAACATGGAATATACCCTCATGTGCAAGACTTCTATCTGTATCTAGTGCTGGTACTTTCCACCACATGGATACTGCGTGGAATATACCGTCATGTGCAGAACTTCTATCGGGGTTTAGGGCTGGTACTTCTCATCACATGGGTACTGTGTGGAATACACCGTCATGTGCAGGAATTATATCTGGGTTTAGTGCTGGTAATTTCCATCATATGGGTACTGTGTGGAATATACCGTAATGTGCAGGAATTATATCTGGGCTTAGTGCTGGTAATTCACATCACATGGATACTGTGTGGAATATACCGTCATGTGCAAGACTCCTACCTGTGTTTGAATGCTGGTAATTCACATCACATAGATACTGTGTGAAATATATCGTCATGTGCAAGACTTCTACCTGTGTTTGAATGCTGGTAATTCACATCACATAGATACTGTGTGGAATATATCGTCATGTGCAGGACTTCTACCTGGGTTTGAATGCTGGTAATTCACATCACAAGGATACTGTGTGGAATATACCGTCATGTGCAAGACTTCTACCTGTGTTTGAATGCTGGTAATTCACATCACATGGATACTGTGTGGAATATACCGTCATGTGCAAGACTTCTACCTGTGTTTGAATGCTGGTAATTCACATCACATAAATACTGTGTGGAATATATCGTCATGTGCAGGACTTCTACCTGTCTTTGAATGCTGGTAATTCACATCACATGGATACTGTGTGGAATATACCGTCATGTGCAGGACTTCTACCTGTCTTTGAATGCTGGTAATTCACATCACATGGATACTGTGTGGAATATACCGTCATGTGCAGGACTTCTACCTGTCTTTGAATGCTGGTAATTTCCATCACATGGGTACTGTGTGGAATATACCGTCATGTGCAGGACTTCTACCTGTCTTTGAATGCTGGTAATTCACATCACATGGATACTGTGTGAGAATATACCGTCATGTGCAGGGCTTCTACCTGTCTTTGAATGCTGGTAATTCACATCACATGGATACCGTGTGGAATATACCGTCATGTGCAAGACTTCTACCTGTGTTTGAATGCTGGTAATTCACATCACATGGATAATGTGTGGAATATACCGTCATGTGCAGGACTTCTACCTGGGTTTGAATGCTGGTAATTCACATCACATGGATACTGTGTGGAATATACCGTCATGTGCAGGACTTCTACCTGTCTTTGAATGCTGTTAATTCACATCACATGGATACCGTGTGGAATATACCGTCATGTTCAAGACTTATATATGGGTTTGTGTGCTGGTAATTTCCATTACATAGAAGCTGTATATAGTATATCTTGATGTGCAAAATTTTGGCTGTGATTAGGGGATTTCTGTAATAAAAATGTATCATTTTGAAACAGATTTTACTTTATTTTATTAAAATGGCTAGTTACTGTTTTGGAGTTTAATTTTTTGGTTTGTCCTTTGATTATATTGGGTCAAACACTGTTCGCACTAAGGGGCACTACAAATATATACTAAAATACAAGTTTTAAAACCCTCGTCAATAAACACGTTGGTAATTGACACATAGGTTTAATGGCATACCCCTCAAATCTGGTGGGCCAATGAATGGAAGGTCGGGGCTCAAATCCCTGAAGTGTGTATTTTTATGGGTATTTGTCAGAAACTGGTTTCAGCTCTTTCCTATCCCCTTGTCAGAATAAAAATATTCATAGCCCAGAAAAGTTTTAAGAAACTGTGATATAAAAAGTGTATGTGGTTTATCATTAGGGTTATTAAAATTCAATTCAAGTTGAGTTTTTAAATAAATATCGGAGACAGTGATTAAGTTCAAAGAAACAACTCCTTCAATAATTCAGTTTACTTCAATGTATTTGAATCAAGAAAATTCTCAAAAGTAACTAGTTGCTGGCAGTTTTTAAATACATTTATTCGTTTAATGTAGGCCTATGTAATGTCATCATCTATATTATAGATAATGCTGGTAGGAAGTACAGTACGTGAAAATGACAAAAACTTCTTTAATATTTCTATGGCTCAACTCATGTGATCTTAAGCTAAAAAATGTCGATTACTAGAGGAGTTTCCAAGCACCGGATTTTGATGATAGCAATTTCTTTTGTGTACAAAAAATAAATGGTATGAGTGTTCATGAGTACATAAATTCTGTTAGGGATACGCTGTTTTGGAAAAGTCACTAATATGGTTTTTCTTCATCATTTTGGATATTTAGGACATAATTTCTAGGTTTGCATCATTTTGAGTCAATGAATAAGTATATTTTTAAAACCCTCCTCGGTGGCGTAGTTATTTAACGTGCAAGATTCGTGTTGAGCTAGACTGCCGAGGGCGGGGAGACAGAGGTTCAAGTCTCACTCAGGTGAACTGAGAGTTGTTTTTCCTAAATATTTTTCCACTCTCCCTCCACGAAAATGTGGGTTCACTTAATCTAAATTCAATTTTCCCAATCACTAACCCATTAGAGTAATTGGTACTTAAGCGTATAGCCCGTACGGGTAATAAGACGTGGCGCTAAGTATAGTAAATATGTATTTTTAAATACTATTAATATTTTATTAATAAATAAATAAACAAACGTGAATTATTTCAGTGCAGTTGCATGAACTAGAATATAATGTAGCCATAAATTTGTATCCTGTTTACTTGTGTGGCTGTAAAATACACATTCTTGGTGAAACACTGCAACTCAGCTGGAAAGGGTTGTTTTGAAAAAGTTTAGCCATTATTTTTGAGGCAAATATTTTCTAAGCGACCCGATACAAATAAAACCACCCTTAACTTAATTTAATAAATAAATATGAAGTTATGTTTTAATATACGTTTTAAATAATAATATATGAAGTGGGGAAATATGAATTTGTTTATGGGTGAATTTAGTCCTGAGGTCGTTACTCCAGCTACATTATCTATAATTACATTATAATTCAGTGCACTTAAAAAAATAAAAATATGTATTTACTTTATACTGACATGAGTAAAAGTGTTTCTAAATTCTTAGATGGTTGTTATTTTTAGATGTTTTTGCTATGACAGGTCCATTACTTTTGTCAGTGAACTTAGACCACCAATCCACCCTGTCGTCTGCCTCCGCACCCAGAATCTTCTTCTTTCCTTCAAGTCATCCAATATTTTAATCCTCCTCTTTCCTAAGCTTATCTTTACCTCAACCTTGCCGTATTTGACGTCATGAAGTAGATAGTTCCTCCTCAGGAATATGTCCGATCCAGTTTGCTTTGTACCGAAGAATCACATCCAAAATGGCTATCTTCTCACACACTCATTTTAGGACTTCAATTGTCACCCTGTCCGTCTACCTGATCATCTTAAGTTTTCTTCCTCAATACCACATTTCAAAGCTCTCCCAAATATAATACATTTAATTTTTTACCATGATTTTCCACCCACTAGTAACAGTCAATAAGTATAGGCCTACTCTAAATCAATACTTTTACGTTTAGCTTAAGAATTTTTTTTAACAGGAGCGAGAAATTACAAATAGAACCATTATAGATTTAATTATATCATATATTATCTTAAATTATGTATTCTGACCACCTCAGGCATTCTTACTGGAGCTTTTTACTCAAATTAAATAAAACCATCAATTATAATTAGGTGGATGGTTTTTATTCTGACTTTAATTAGTTGCAGCAGCCAATATAAAACCAACCCACTCGGATATCTCTCTACGCATGTCCCAGTACAACCCTCATATAGATAAATACTATCAATTTGGACCACAAAAAGTTATAGATTTATTTTTTATAAACTGTTGCTCCTAACAGAATTATACTAACCTCAGACCTTTAGTTACGGTTCCATTTCCCAAACCTCGGAGGTACCTGATGTACTGATGAAAGATGAGGATCATATTAGGGTCTATTATCTACTAAAAGGTGTATTCAAATTGTAAATAACATCAAAACAGAAAAGTCATTTAATATTATTATTATTATTATTATTAGCACCGCGTCTTACTACCCGTTCGGGTTATACGCACTTACGCTAATGTGTAATGGTAGGGTGATTGTGAGATGAAATGGAGGACCTACAGTTTAACGTGGAATCCGAACCATGGTGGAGGCCTGGCATTCCACACATTCACAAGTTGTGATTAATACACGTCTTGTCAAAGGAGAAGGAAGGGATTGGTAATGAGATAAATCTGTGCCAGGACTGAGGATTGAACCCTGGACCCCCAGAACAAAAGTCTGACACCTTACCCCTAGACCACCAGGTCACCTACAGGCTTTAATATGATCACTCAAAAGATAAATAGTTGAAGACCTTTCCAATTTAAACGTTAATAAAATAAACTTTTAAACTGCATTTTTTTAAACCAACTTATGTGGATTATCGTTAGGCCATATGATGTGTTTCTAAATACATTTTCTAAGTTGATAAAAGTTAAGAGTGAAGATATTACTAAGTTACGTAAGTAGCGATACCCATGAAAATAAGATGATATTAGCTCATTATCCTTTAAGTATGGTTGGTAAATTGTAAGGTTGCTTATTTATAAAGATGTCTTTAGAGTAGTACTTCTTTAGGTGGGTTTTTAGTTTGTCTTTGTTTAAAGTACTAATACATTACTTTTGAAACAATGAGTTACTTTGTGGTAGGCCTAAAGGTGCTACAAATCTCTGTAACACTGCTTCTAGCCCAGGTTGGGCCTAAAATATTTTTTTATTTAACACAAATTCAGTATTTAGCTACTTTAGGTCTACACCCGCAAATATAATCATGTCATGCGATCCTTTTTTTTATTCCCAACACATCTTACTACCTGTTCTGTTTATAAGCATATATATATTTATGAAGCTAGTGTTGTAGGCACGAGGAAGGCAGAAATAGTAAGAAATGTACCTGAGGGGCTAACAAGCTAGTAAAATCCCACTAAGTTTACCCAGCAGGAATTTGAATCCTGACCTCCAACCTACAGTAAAACAAAAAATTATTATCTTGGCATTTATACCACTTGCCCATGTATCCTGACTCAGACTGAATACAGAGCTCATCTAGTCTGATTTGCCTGTGACAGATAGCTTAGGATTTGATTCCCACCAAATGCATTAATGTGTTAATATAGTCGAGTAATCTACTTCGGTGGCCACGTGGTCTAATGTGCTATTCTTTTAGCAAACTATACTGTTGATGATGAGGGGATGAGATTTAAATCTCAGTTAGGTGTAATGAGGGTGGGGAGGGGTTAAAAAATTGTTGTCTAATCTCATTCACGCAAGTTTGGGTACACTTACTATAAACATAACCTCCTTGATTCCTAAAACCATTGGCATAATGATTAGTATATAAGCGTATAACCCAAACGGGTAGTAATACACGGTGCTAAAAAAAAGTCTAGTAGAAATTTCCTACCTCCACAAACCAAGTTCTGTAGCCCACCCCCACCCACCACCTCAATTAAATGGCATTCTATTTTAAAAGACCCGTTTTACTCTTATTTACCAGCTACCCTTTGCTTACCAGTCATTTAAGTGTTATTTATCAACTGAAATATTAGGATTTTTAGACTTTTTAGATTAGAAGATTTCAAAGGTGTTGTATTTATTCCAGTAATAATCAAACTTGTGTGCTCAAGATTTGGTCAATATTTTACTGGTTGGTGATATCTCTGATACCTAGGCAACCTCCTTAAGGTTATATCCCTAAATGGATACCAGCTCTATCTCAGTGAAAATTTGGGTTTAGCCACTCTTAATTCTACCTCAACAACCCTTCATCACTAATGTAATTACTATGCGAACATCCCGGGCTAGTAGTAACGACTATGCGAAAAAAAGTATTGTTTATAATTGAGAAGATTACCATTGACGTAGGCCTACAGGTTAAATCCTCATCTACCCTGGGAGTGGTTTTCCCATTCTCTATCCACGCGAATACAAGGATGCTTCCTAAACACCACCATTTCTATCCCTGCTTCTTAGATTGGGCAATTAATATTTTTTTGTGTTAAAACACAAATTATTTAAAACAATTAGCTTATTATAATCATTCTTAGTGCTAATATACATTTTTACACTAGAGGGGTCATGGCTAAGTAGTTAATGGATTGTTTTATCATTTATAAGTAATAATCAAATGTACTTGTAACTGGGTGATTTCGTTATGTTGCCTTTTCTTATAGTTAGCCACTTTTCCAAATAATAATAATAAGTTACATATAGTAGTAAATAAAGGTAAATTTATTTAGAGTTTTCTAATTTTAATGAGATAGACATATAAGCAGAGGAACTAATTGGGGATCATCAGTGTTGATGTTGATGAAATAGGGTGGTAACGGGTCGGATTCGCACTCGTCAGCAAATATTAGAAAAGAAGTAGGTATATATCACGACAGCTAATCAATTTATATATAGATTTTAAAAAGGCATTCAATTCAGTTAAGATAAATAAAATAAAATTTTAGTTAAGTTTGTGATACCCAAAAACTTGAACTAATTGATCTATGTTTGAATTATATAAAGCGTGATGCGTTTGTACTGATTACAATAGTGTGTTAGGAATTAGGCAGGTTGAACTTAGATGAAGTATACTCACATTTACATGGGGGGGGGGGGAATGAATAATCATTTAGAGTAAACCATCCCCAGTACACCCAATTGAGATTTTAACCCAAATCTCCCTTTCATCAACAGTCTATTCTATTGCGAGAGTGACTCATTATATAATAAGCGTTTTTCAAACGGTGTGCCATAATAGTTTAAGGGAAAATAGAAAAAAGGGAAAGAAACAAATTAGAAAAAATAATTTTAAGTCTACTATCAACATTATTTTTTATAAATAACACAATCATTACAATTTTATTGATTAAACTTTTAAACTCAAATATTAATACTCGTTAATTTAATGATATCTTAAGAAACTGATGGTGTCTCTTGAACATTTGGGGGCCTTGTTCAGTGTGCCGTCAGTTGGAAGAGAGCCCGTTTGAAGTTCCGAATGGCTTAATGCGTCACTCTCGTGTTAGACTGGCCTTATTATGACGGGGTGATCAGGGTTCAAATCCTGCTTGGGTCTACTAAGGGTGGTTTTTCCTTGGTGGTTTTCCCACTATACTTCCAAGAAAACGGGGGTAGTCTACCTCTGAAATGCTTCCTTCCTCATCCCTACCCCATTATAGTAAATATCATACAGGCGGGCTTAAAAGAAAAAAGTTAGAAAAGGTTTAAAATCGCAGCCACCAAAGTGGGTCACACAGAATCAGACCCGTGGACTCTAGGACTTATGTTCGACAACTCTTACCACTTGACCATAAATACGACTAGGTATAGAAATACAGTCTGTAGCAGAGTAACAACTCAAACAGAAGTGAACGTTAACAAAAACCTAGCAGATAACAAATTGACCTAGCATTTCCTTAACCCTCTTTCTCTCGCTCTTTCTTTATTCAAAAATTATATTCAAAATCCACCCTTGCCGAAGGGGCCACCATTCACTCAAAGCACGTCCTCAGGCCCACCAACATGGCAACGATTAATGATATCATTTCACTATGAAACATACTGACACAAAGAAAGTCACAACGATAGGGAAAAAAATGAGACCTTCAGTTATTTTGTTATTATAATTATAGCCCATGTCATAGCATATTATGAAAGGAATACGGTATTGAATCCAGCGCATTATTTTATATCTTTTTTCTCAATCTTGTTTTTTTTGCTGTGAATAATTTACTTTAGAAAACCTTGAAAAAAAATGAAGGTACAATGGAGATTTATATATTTTTTTACACTATGTTATTATAAAATGATTCTTACGTCATGGAAGATAGCATGTAAAAGGGTGGATTTCTTCTGTATCTTATTGGAGTTTGAATACCTTTTGGCAAGGCCATGTCATACGTGTCACTGAGAGTTTTGTCTAAATACCTACTTTGTGAATGCTCCTGACGCCTACTGAAGAAAACTACTACTAAAAGTCGTGACCACCATAGAAGACAGCTATCAGATTGGAGGTCGTTTGTCCAACCGTATTTAGCTCATTCTGGTTCCTGATGGACATGGTATTTTTTTTTATACTGAAAGGGTGAGTAGAGTATCTTATTTGTTTATTTATCGTTTGTAAATGGGATACAGTCGGTAAATGCATGCTATTAATCGGTCGGTAAGTTGTTAACATCTCGCCTGCTCTCAAGGAATGTAAAACTCAGAAGATAAAAAAAACAATATGTATTCTCTGTGGATGTGAAACGTGATATCTTACCTTGCATGATGAAAACCAATTTATGGTGTTCGAAAACATGTTTCTCAGTAGAATATTTAATCCTTAAGCTCCTCTTTACCTCAATCTTATCTTATATGTCGTCATGCCAATGACAGTTCCTCGTAAGGATGTGTTCTATCCAGTTTTCTTTGCCTTGCACCGAAGAATCACGTGCAAAAATGGTTCTCTTCTCAACCACTCTTCTTGGGGCTTCTTCAACTGTCACTATCTTTCCAGCTGAAAGATATAATAAACTAATTTCAATTATTTTTTTAAGTAAAGGTGAAAAACTTATTTATATATTTTATTATTATTATTATTATTTGCAACGTGTCTTACTACACGTTCGGGCTATGCACTTACGCTAATGTGTAATTAATGGTAGGGTGATTGTGAGATTAAATAGAGTATATACAGTTTAACGTGGGATCCGAACCATGGTGGAGGCCTGACATTCCATTTATTCACAAGTTGTGATTAATACACGTTTTGTCAGAGGTTAAAGAAGGGTTTGGCAATCAGATAAATCTTTGCAGGGATCGAGGATTGAACCCCAGACCCCAAGCACAGAAGTGTTTACAACTTACCTCTAGACCGAAGGCCCTCTCTTAGAAAGGTATTTTGTTCCTTTAGAATATTGTAATTATTAATATGTTTGGGGAATTATTGCTATTTGAATATACAGAATTAACCGTATAATGCGAAACCCAATTCAGTGGTGGACAGGATATACAAAAAAAATAAAATAGAACATTTAAATATTTGTCGGATTTGTTCTTGTTTCCAAGTTATAGCCAAGTGATTCCACTAAACTGTTTCTATATATCTCAGCACCTGTTATATATATAATCATTATATGGGTTATTTATAGTTATTCCAAAAGCCTGGTAATTTTGAAATAGTGCTGCATTCTGCAAAACGACGACTGCACGCTTGCATTCAAGCTTAAGGTGGCCATTTTAAGCACTTTCTATGATGTTAAGAAGCTCCATATTACTGGAATACAAACACGACTATATCTCAGAAACTAGGTCAAATGGGAAACATGTTTATAACAACTTTTTAAATGGTTATTGTGTTTCCTGTCCACCGCTAATGTGAATCTCACATGTTACTGTACACCCTGTACAAATCTTGGCTCAACTATATGTAGAAAAATTATACCTGAAACGGGAATTTTTAAGTTATTCACTTGCTTAGCAAGTAAAAAATCAGGGCATGCGTAAAAAAAAGTCTACAGACAAATGTTTAAATGATTATATATATAATCTAATAATTTATCCGTAAAAACGCAGCTAAATTGTACTTGGTTTTTCACCATTAATCTTTTCAAAATACAATTTTGATGCAACTAAAAGAATTTTTTTTTTAAAAAAAACCTCTACCAAAAGTTATTCTTTGACCCTATTGTAAAGTAATAGCAAGAGGAAAAAATCTATTTTTAATAATTAACCACGGTACCTCGTACTGTCCATCAAGTTCTTCTCATATAATAACACCCCAGGGAGACAGACGAAGAAAACAGGGGGGAAAGCAGGGTGGTAGAGTTTCGAACCCCTAACCCTCCACATCATCCCATCAAGACGTCCACACTGACGGAGGGGTCGGGATGAGGTAGGGAGGGGAAGGGAGCTTTTCAACCAGAACTCAACCTCTCCCCCCCTTCCATCTTACAACTCCTATACCTCAGCGACCCCAGAGGACTCCAACGCGCCAATCTTCTTCAGAGGTAAGAGAGACAGAAGGAAGGAAAAAAAATAGACCTATGTGTAGGGAAGGTGGAGGATGAGATGATAAAAAATAGGATCCCATCTTCTTCACGTATTTTCTGGTCCTGAGACATTCACATTCATCGGAGGCTGCGTCCTAAGGTTTCCTATATTTTAATAGTGATTAAAATTACCATTTAGCTCACTTCGGTGATTGAATGTTCTAAGGAATTACTCTCACAATAGACTAGACTGACAATGATGGGAATTTCGGGACTAGAATACATCTTAATTGTACTGAGGGTAGTATTTTTTAAATAGTTTCTCCACATTCCTTTCCTACAAATGTGGGTGCGCTTCCTCTAAATTGTTATCTTACTCATCTCTAACACATTTTCATAATCAGTACATATACATAAAAGTAGAATGGGTGGTAAGAGGTTATTCTTTAAAATAAACTAGAAGAAATTACCTCATTTTGAAATACCGTTTCTTAAATATGAGCTTACTAATAACTTGAGACGTAACCTGCATATTTGATGGATTAATTTATTCTTATTTATTTAATTCATTATAAATCACCCAACGATTTACATAACATGACAATGGAGATTTAAAAGTTACTGTTTTCAATTTACTTACATTATTTACTTTATAACTGGCTTGAAAAATATTTCTTCTACCTATAAATATTTGTTTACAAGCTATTTAAATAAACAAATATTTTCAAACGATGTTTGTATGACTTGATTTGGTTAGTTAATAAATATGTTCCCATTAGAGATATTTTAATTATTGTAATTTAGATTTACTTGTCAACCTTCCTTACAGCTTAACAATCCAAATTCTTATCTGAGCAAGTGTATCATTGCACTGATAGCCTCCCATAGCAATTATACAGCTAAAATGTGCCATCACTTGCCACAGTAACTAATGATTTACATAAATTACACTATGGAGTTATTTGTAGTTCACGGTGAGAACAATACGAAAGCAAACCAGAGGCGTGGTGCCAGACTAAACAGAGGTTGTTAAAACTATACCTATAAATCTAATATGCTCTAAACACTCTAATCCCCATTTGGTAAATAATATGTTATGGTCTACAAAACACATGTTATTATGATAATGTTGATACCTGACAAAAAATGTTCTACTGATTGATTATAACTATTTACAAATAGAGTATATACTAACTTGTTTATCCCTAGCAACACCCCACGCCACGCGACTGAAACTTATACATGTTTTTCATATGACATTCCAACAGAATTATTGTGTTTATTAAGAAAAAAATCCCATGGAAACTAAGTTATGGCCCTTGGCCCTGTCGAGTGCAAGTATAAAACCTATTTTGTGCGATAGTGGGCAGGAGGGTGAAGGGCGTGGTGTGGCTTCACAACCGACCAAAGTATCCTTCCACGCCAACAAGAAAAGATGGATCACAGAAAACGTTGATGATTCATATTTTAAACACCCCTTCTAATATAGTATCTCAATGTTTATTAATTGTTACATATTCTTATTTTTTGCTATGAAACCATCAGTTTTTTATTGAAAAATATCAATTTATTGATATTTAATTACTGTTAAAGTTATAGAGGAGGTGTGTATATAAAAAGTGCAACATAATTCTCATGATTCTATTCTTTAACAAACAGTTACCGAAAAGAAAATTTCAAAACAATAAAAAAAATTGAAGATAACCGTTGGTCCCCATGACTCTGCATTTCCACGCCAAATGAAAAGGGCCAATCGCCTTAACGAAATAATCGGCTCGATAAGATTCTACATTTATTGACGAGGAGAGGGAGAAAATGACAAAAGAAAATTATAGAAATGTATGTAGGAAAAAAGACCACAAGGGAAGCCAAGAATGAGATGCGAGGAGCAGAAAACAAAGCATGAAAGTGAGAAAAGAAGAATGGAAGAAATTGAAGGAGGAATAATGGTGGAAGGATAAAGGAAGATTGAGGTCTTTTACTTAGCTGACCCTGCCTCAGTTTATAAACAATTTATGATTTCGTGTCAAATGACACTGGTCGAATCATAATATAGTATTATGTTAATTTAATGTGTGCATTAGACAATAAAAATCATAATGACCATCCCCAAACATATCAGACAATACAAATCATAATGACCATCCCCAAACATATCAGACAATACAAATCATAATGACCATCCCCAAACATATCAGACAATACAAATCATAATGACCATCCCCAAACATATCAGACAATACAAATCATAATGACCATCCCCAAACATATCAGACAATACAAATCATAATGATCATCCCCAAACATATCAGACAATACAAATAATTATGATCATCCCCAAACATATCAGACAATACAAATCATAATGATCATCCCCAAACATATCAGACAATACAAATCATAATGACCATCACTAAACATATCAGACACAGTTCAGTGGTGAAAATTCTAGTGCGGTATCTATAGGTCCATTCCCACTATACTAAAAAAAGTTGTAGATCATTGGTATTTTGTAAATTGTTACATTTGAGTGTTGTATAGAAAACTAAATTCAATAAGCCACCGTGAAATGAGTTTCTCAGAAAAATAAGCATATATTTTGATTATATATGAATCACTATTCAAATATAGAATTATTGAGAAAAAATCGGCAGTCAGTACCCTCAAATATTTATATTTTCTGAAAAAGGAACACATTTGTCTCGTTAAACACACCCTAATTAACTATTTTGAAGAAAATCGTAAACAGTAATTTTAGAATAATTCAAATTAAAAAAAAATTATTAACAAGATACCCTGCAATCATATCATTTTCCGAAAACATTTCCACAGATTTATTTATTTTTTTACCCTTCCTAAGTATCAATTTTGGATAAAATTAATATAGCCATCTTCGTAAATTTTAAAAGTTCAAAAATCAGATATTTAACCACCCTTATCTTATGGCTGGAATAAAAATAGCAATATAGCCTTGAAATTTGACAATATAATATTTAATATAAAATTCAAACAAAATCCATAAAAGAATTTCGGCAGTAGGGCCAGGATACAAACAGAAATTGAGCTAGAATTTATGTCTATCTATATTTTTATATCTCTTATTACACTTCTTTGCAATTCTTGATTTTACACCATTTGATGTACGATGTTAAACTGCGCTTTATACTTATTTAATGTTACATTACAGAGCTCACATCGGTGAGTATGCGAACTAAGCATGTCAGGTGAATCTAATCTAGTTTTCTACTGACCGGCAGGAGTTTTTTTTAAATTTTAAATTTTCCTAAATTGTTTCTCCCTCTATTTCTATCTCTCCACACACAGAAATGCGAATATATTTCATGTAAATATAACTTTTCTCATCATCACATCACTAGTAGAATTAAAAACGTATCGCCTGGAGGCGTAACTTCACAGCGATAAACCAAAATACATTACACAATTTAACAACTGTTTACTGTGTCACTTAAGTACTTGAGCTATGTAATCACGTAACTTCAGTATCATTTCCATAATAAAAGCCTTATTTAATAGCTAGAAACATTACTATATATCATTTCATGTGTTAGTACGCCAAGCTATGTTCATTTTAGCTGTCAATTTTGATAGATTTTCTCAATATCTATAAAATAACAATAGTAGGTTAGTAAAATATTATAAATGATGTGAGAAAAAATATGTATTTTTTTTTAGTTCTTTTAGATCCCCAACAGTGGCCACGGGGTAAAAGGCGTTAGGTCCGCAATACAGTCTATTGACAGTGATGCAGAAGTTTAAATATTTTCAAGGTGATTTAGGTACATCTCTTATTACTTTCTCGCTATCTTACATGTAGAGAAATTATTGTAATCGTCAAACAATCAAGCTCAAAATTTTGATGAATCTTGACGCTTCATAACCCCCCGAAACCAAAAGAGGGGTTTTTGACTTTCCATCTGTCTGTCGGTCTGTACCTCCAACTAGAGCCTAAACTATTTTTCCGATCGAACCACCTCGGTGCCGTAGTTGGTTAACGCGCTAGTCGTGTTAAGCTTGAATTCTGAGGACGGGGAGATCGAGGTTCGAATCTCGGTCGGGTGAACTGGGGGTGATTTTTCCTAAATGGTTTTCCACTCTCCCTCAACGCAAAGGCGGGTTAACTTCCTCTAATACAACCTTCCCATTTCCTAATTCATTAGCGTAGTTAGTACTTAAAGCGTAAAACCCGAACGGGTAGTATGCCACGGTGCTAAATATTATTATTATTACTATTATTTTAACAATCGGGATAAAACTTGGTATCTAGGGTTTTAATAGGGTTGCCCCAATGGGTTTTTGGAATCGGATATCTAACCATAAAATTAAGGGTAATTTACTGAAGGGCAAAAAGAGAAAAAGTCGATTTTCTCAAAATCGCCTCTAACGATTTTGATAAAATTTTATTTCTAAACATTTCTAAATATTCCAAACAAAATGGCTCTTCTCAATATTTCGGCAAAATGACTAAGAATTCCGGTCTGATTCGTAAATTATATTTTTTTATATAATATCTCCTAAACTATTTGAGATATGAAATTACTTATCGTTACAAATGTATATCTCTCTTTAAAATACAAATATTTTATAAGAAGCATATTGTCTTTAAACAAATTACTTTCAAGCTATACGTAAACATATATTTTTTAACTTTTTTAACACAAAAGGTAAAAGTATTGCGACCGCAAAAGAAAATCTAAGCTGAAATGTTGATGGATGTCGACGTCTCAAGACCCCCCAAACCCTAAAAACAGGTCTTTGCAATGACGTCTGTCTGTGTGTCTGTTTAAACTTAAAATTAAGAGTAGTTTAAGAAAGGGCAAAAAGAGAAAATATCGATTTCCTCAAAATCGACTAACGATTTTGCTTACAATTCGTATCTAGGTGTTGATTAATATTATAAATAAACTGACTATTTTCATTCAACAATAAAATGAGTTTTAGGGTAATTTACAGAAGCAGAAACTTCCGCAACTCCACAACTATTGGAGATACTAAATAACTTATCATTACAAAATTGTAGAACTATTAAAAATAAAATACTTTTATATGAAATATATTTTTATAAATCCAACAGTTTCTGAGACATTGGCAAATATATTGATACAATTTTATGAGCTTTAGTTGTAAAGAGATACTACTTAAATCTTAACGTAATGTTCTACAATGCCATAAAGTAATTAAATATAAGTACGTCTCTAATAGTGTATGTTGTTTTTCCTCAAGTCTATTAGGAGAAATGTTTGTACAACAATGACCTATATCCATTTCAGACTCAATAGTCAATATTTACATTTTTTGTTGGTCAAAATTTATAAATGAGGAATTTAATATCAATGCCATGGATGAAGATTTGCAACACCTAATAAAATGTCAAAATTTTAACTGGAAGTTGAAATTTTAATATGAAGTGTTAACCCTTGTGGGCCCAACATTGATCTTTTTTATCGGTCCAAACATACACATGAGGACATTCATTCTTTAAAAACAAAATTATAAAATTTAAAACCAGGACTAAAAAGACGTTTTACATAAGTATAGTGCAATTTATGCTTGGGTTTGCTAGTGTATATTATTTCGTTTCACATACATTACGAGTTTTGAGTGAATATCTCCATTTTCAAACAATAGAGCAAGAAAGTCGTTGTGGAGTTCCGTACCATTTATATTTCTTTCTATCTCCATACTAATGTGGGTGCATTTAATATCAACAATCATTCTTACCCCAACTCATTAGATAAAGTCATTATTAACCCTGCTGTTATGTTATATAAAACATAAAACACGGTTCCCTAACATCCGTCTTCCTACATTACATTAATGTAACGCATATTGCATTTTAAATTATCTTACGGGGAATATTTTGTTTCTACAATACTGAAAAATAGTGAATACATTTCTAAATAAATCTCTCTTACTTATTTATTAATGGTATAGGAACTCGAAATTTAATTGACACACTTAAAAAAGTAAGCATTATATCCTTACCATGAATTCTATCCAGCCCACCTCATTACACCATATCTATTTCAGGTCCATTATAATGTTATCCTCTTATCTGCATCTAATTCTTCCCAATTGTCTCCAGCCATTATACTTCCCCTAAAATCCATTTGTAAAGCTACCTTGATAATATATGTAATAACTAATAACATATCTCAGACTAACCTAAAATTAGTTTAGTTAAATTTATTTTAGCTCATTCAAACTTAAAATAAAAGAATAGAAAATGAAGAGTCTTTTATAACTAGTGTTTAAGGATAGTCAACTAGATACCATGTAGGCGTCTATTCGTTACCGAGTAATTCCTAAAATAAATAATGATTTAGGTTTAAGTTTACCATTATTAACGATATTTTACGGTCCCTGAGGTCAGGGTTAGCTGTACAGGTTTATTAGCTCTCTCCTAGATTAACTTATCTCGTAAGGACTCGTACATAAACCACGCAACGCTTTCTTCTAACTTTTTTTTTTTACCCTTCCCCCCCTACTCTCATCACATAACACCAATTATTCATTTATCCTGAACACTCTTCCCTTAAACCTGTTTTACGAAACTTTTCACATCAAAAGTGAATGTCAGTAATTCATTGGAGAGTTTTTGTGACAATAAGAAAGGGACTCAGGAGATTTAAAATTACTTAGAATCAGATGTGATCAAGTAAGTTTACTAGCATTAAAAAATATAAATAATATTCTTCTTTCAATATTCTATTTTAAATATAATATCTGTTTCACGTGACACTGTGATGTAACCAACCTTCACCAAATGGTGACGCCATGCACTTTTATACAACATTATATACGTAGTTTTCGGAGGATCCTTAAACCATTTGAGAACTTATATCTGTGTTCAAAAACTAGTCATTATTGTTATTTTTATTCAATAGGTTGGATTTAGTGTGGACATTTTCTACGGGCTACATCTTAAATCACACTCTTTAAATGCCCTTTATCTTCCTATTTATTTGATCTGAGCTCTCTCTAACCTCAACACGTTCACCCATGAAATCGCTTGTGCCCCTATTAATACTTATTTCTTTCTATTCAAAAAAACACACATTCTTTAAGCTCTCATATCACTGTTTCTCTCTGTATTCATTTGTTATATGCATTTTTCTGTTGTTTTTTAAATTATATTTTGCTATCTACATTTTTCTAATAATATTTATAAAAACTATTTTGATTGATTGGGTTATTTGCACACCTATATCAAAACATATTTATCGTGTAAATTACCCACACCAGTAAACATGCAGAAAAAAGCGTCCTTGTTATTCAGCCAGGCTTACCAGTGGTGGGTAGAGCTTAAATTAAATCCATCTAGCAGTTTTGGGGCGTGTATTTCCTAAAAAATTTCCTACTCTCCCTCCAATAAAATGTAGATGAGCTTTCTTTTAGATGTTAACCTTCTCATCTCTACCTCTTTAGTAGACTAAGTATACATATGTGGATAGCCCGAACGGGTAGTAAGATGCGAAACATACAATAATTAATACGTGTGACGTTTCACGACCAATTTTAGAACTATTTCATCTCAATCCGGATAACTCACTTATTAAAAAGAGATATTACTACTTTGGGAAATAGCATCCTAATTTGCCAATATGATGGATAGGCAGCGACGTTTAGTACCAATCCAAAATAGAAATAAATAATTACAAGACACTCATTTTTGGTATATCAGTTGTGAAAATGTACATAAATAGGCAATCCGATGCTTCGGTAGCTCGCCTTAGCAAGTCATACTCAAGAAAATCTCTATTGTAATTCCAGTCTTGACCTCATTTCAACTGAGATCTATCAGTTTAAGGCGTCCCCCTTGGTCGCGACAAAGTATCAATTTCTGTCAGACCACAATGGTTTGTGTCCTTTCCAGGGACTACTACTCTATTCTGTTCAAGCTTAAACTCTCTTTCAAACTTGATCTACAACCACCTTTTTCCATGTCTCTAATTAAGAGAGGAAAGAAAACTACTTAACTTCTTATATCAAGGCAAAGAGGAAAGCTCGCTGCTATTGTTCTCAAATATCTTAAAATTTTCTGTTGTTGAGCCTGTTAAATAATTACTGTATTTGGTAGGGGGTTAAATCCAGAGCCCTTTTATCATCAAGCCTAGTGTCATAACTCCACAAATATTCTTAAAAAGTAATCGAAAATGAGCTAATGTAAAAAAAATCTATTAATTAAACTCAAAATATGGGGTTGTTAAGGAAAAAAGATCCCTGTTTGAATCTCTCTATTCTATTCAGGAGTGAACCTTATTTTGAAATAACGCGTCGGAGGATTGAAGCTGAACGTCTGCGCGGAAAGTTTTCTCTCTTACCGAGGTGGTCCCCTTAACTCACACCATCGTCTGGTGTAAACTGGACTAAAGTAACGCCCAAAACAGTTTGGAACGCTCCCTTATAATCGTGTGTATGTGTGTGTGTGTTCATGGAGGGGAAATGTCTGCCGCAGATTGGAACGCGACCTCGCCAGAGCCTGACACGGCTCTGAACCGAAACTTGCACATGATTAATGATCCAACAGTACGGTTACTTCACTCTAAGGCAACGCCGCGCAAAACTTCGCTTCAAACACACAAACTTTTTTTTTCTTTCCACCCCTTTCCCCCCTTCCCTTTTCAGTCTCTGCCACCCTCTTCTCTTCTTACTCTTTCAAGAAGAAACAAGAAAAGGAGGTTGAAAAAAACAGCATTGAAAAGGAAAAGAACAATAAGAATACAACTTACTCCCAATCTTTTTTTTTACACTATTTTCATCCACCCTTCGGGGCTAACTTCTCTTCTGTCAGTGGATTGTATGTGAAAAGAATTTGCGCTGTAGTGGTTGGGGAATTTTTATCAGTATTTTGTCATTTTGTTCCATGTAAATCAAACTTTTTTTTATATAGAAGTGTTTTAAAAAGAAAAATCCGTTAACTTAAAAATGTGCGAAATTCTTTTATTCGTTGTTGGTTCACTTAAATTTTTGATTATCTTAAATTTCAGGGTTTTTTCCAGTAAGAATAAATGAAACGTAGAAAACTTATAAATATATTTTTAAATATTACTACTTTTTTTTAAGACTCAATTTTTTCTAAGTTACAGTATTTATGACCTTACCCGAATCTGAAAAATGTTAAGCCAGGTAAATATTAACCATTCTCATTATAATTTAATTTCAGCTTGTATGAATAGAACGTTACTTACAAATAGCTTACAAACATATAACTAACATTTCGAAACAAGATGGAAGAAATCAACGATAAATTTTCAACTATAATTATATGAAAGGCAAAGCATGGGGGATAAATTATTATAATTACGAATTTCGGCCAGTTGAATCAATTTCAAATACATTGAAAAATCACTTCTGGAGAGAGAAATCGAACCCGGGACCTTTTTCTTGGCAAACCAATTTTCTACCTATGTCCCGTCCTCTGTTTCATTCTTTACTCTAATTTTAAAGTCTAGTGAGTGCGGGATGATCTCAGGGTATCTCAGTGGTAGAGCAATGGCACCCTAAGCTAAAGGTTCCAGGTTCGATTCTGGGTCCAAGTGTAATTTTTCAATTCATTTGTATCTTGCCACAAGTGAAAATTTAATAAAAACATTTTAAGTAATAGTGTTTAGGCGTTTCCAAAGCATAATCTGGGTTGAATATTAGCAAATTCACTTAAACCTTCCAATTTTTATGAAGATTTCTTTCAATTTTAATTTTAGAAATTAATAAAAGGAAAAATTGGGGATATAATCCCATGAATCACACACGTTCATCTTTAGTTCATGTTCATCCTCCTGTCTTGAATTTTAAAGAAAGGGAATTTAGTTGGTTGTTTTCACATTTAAAGTTTTTTTTTAGTTTGAAAGTTTCTGAGTTTAAACTTAGGGTAGATCGCTTAGCCTAAATATAAATTTAGTTAATGTAGAAATGCTTATGCTATTCCTTAAAAGAAGCTAAAACTTCCCAAAAATCACCAAAAATGTGAGCATTAATAGCATTAATAGTGTTAAAACAATAACACTATCGAACACATATTAATTCTAGGCCTATTCCTCCCCAAAGATACTAACTTAAGGTTGGATGGAAGAGGTCGAGAGAGAATGCAAGGGTTTTTTCAAATATTATGGCGACACTTTTTTTTTTTTGCCAAAATAAATAAAATATTGCTCTAGTACAAACATAAGAGTTTAATTTTCTTCACATGGTGATATCAATAGTTCCTGAATATCTGTCATGGAGCATAATGGCATTATTTAAACTTTTTGAATTAAGAGAAAAAAGGGTTGTAATTAAATTCCAGAACAATCTTGACTGATATTAAAGAAATTTTGAGGTCACCATGTGAAGAAAATTAAATTCTATGTTTGTACACAAAATTTTAGTTGAGGAAACCTGAAAATACTAAACCTCTTGGTAGATCAGGAGAATATTGTGGTGGTAGGAAAATGATTTTTAAGGAGAATGGGTGTCAGGTCATGGATTGGATAGAGGTGTCTCAGAGTAGGGTTTAATAATGAGATTACGTTATGGTAGTCATTAACTTTTAAGTTTCTTAATGTGGGAGTGTAGGGAATTTAAGGGCAGTATTTTTGCGATTCTCATATCAACAAATTTTTGCTCAAAGTAAATCAAACAGTTCTCCATTAGAAAAAGCGAGTTTAATTTCGTCACATGGTGACTTCAATATTTCTTGGATATCTGTCCAGGGCGTACTAAAATTCAAAGAAAACATTTTCCTCTTAATTGAAAAAACCTCCCCACTAATTCCGTTATGGTCTTATCGGATATTCTGCAGCTATTAATAATCCCCAGATGAAGAAAATCAAACTATGAATTTCTATCAGAGCAAAATTGTATTTATTTTGTCCAAAAAATAAATGTTTTTGCTATAAAAACTGCAAAAAAAAACCCTGCAACTTCAAACGCGCGTTCTTCAAAGACTAGAGAGTAAATAAGTTTGACTTAACTATATTTTTATTAGTTACTTGTTTAAAGGTCTTATTACAATTCTAAATTAAAATAAATTTTAAGTTTCATTAAAATAACTCAGCATTTTATGATTTTTAAAAAAATAGACGCAGAATCAGTTGGGTGAGCAGGCTACCGATTTTTATCACCTAATGTCAGAATAAAAACATATTTATCAAGATCTACTTATTGATTTAATGATATTTAATATAAGTGTAGGGGTTGTCCCTGCCAACAGCTGATAGGAATCCCTGTAGTCCCAGGATTCTTCTTCTCAACTTGTTTGAAAGAAGCGACAGAGCAACTCCCTAACGCGGAGGAGGAAAGAAGAAGATGACTGAGCAAAATTCGGTCCCAACAGCAACGGCAGCTGTTCCCTCGTCATGTTATTACTGGGCTATCTGAAGACCCCTGATATACGCCCGGATTGGCTTGGAGCTGTCTGGAGTGATGCACGCGGCTCTTAACATGGAGTTTGATGTGTTTTACACCCGCGTCTTAGTATCCATCCGAGCTATGCGCGTACATCAATCACGCTATTAGAATAGGAATGAATAAGGTAGCATTTTATGGAGGACAGTGTGTGGAAAACCATTTAGTGGTAAACACACTCTCAGGACGTTCAACTGGGATACGAGACCTGATCTCTTCATCACGAACAACTCAGTCAAACACTAAAGTAACACGTTAGAGCATGCGGTCACCCATACGAGCTAGTTTCCTATCATTAACATGTTTGGCTTGAGAACTCTTTATTGCAGTGAATCTTTGATATTAGGATCTAACTTTTTTTTTAGCACCACGTCTTACTAGCCGTTTGGGCTATACGCTTGTTTACTAATCACGCTATTGGTTTTAAGAATTATATGAAGTGTACCAGCATTCACATTAATGATGAGTGTAAAACCATTTTGGAAAAAAACACCTTTAGTGAAACCGACGGAGATTCGAACCTACATCTCCTCGCCATGGGCAGTCTAGTCTACAGTGAAAGCGCCTAAGACAACGTGGTCAAAGAGCGGGTCCCGATTTAAAATTAACCTACTAAACGATTTGAAGGTTAAATATGAGGAGATGCACTAGCATTTGTTTGAATAGAGGGTATAAAACCACATTGTGATGTAAAATAACCCTAATGTATCCTCCATCAGAAGGTGATAGTTAACTTTAACCTCTTGAAATTCAACGATCTCTTTTTAAGTAAGAAATATGTATCGATAGCAAGGCCGTAACCAGCAAATAATTTCAGAGGGGTTTAGTGGGCACATTCCCCAATTGCCCGAGGCTATAGAAAACTTTAAATGATAAACACTTCTAGAAGCTATCTGAAGTGTTATTTTAAACACCTTTAGAAGTGCTTTTTATGGTAACACAACCACATAATTTGTACTTGTACTTTAATTTTTATATTGTTTAAACCATAAAGCCATATATACATACATTTTCTATTAAAAAAAATGGGGGGGGGGTTGAATACCTGCCCCCCCCTGGACTACGGTCTTAATCGCCGATATAAATAATTATCTCTTAAGTGTTGAACGTGAATTAATAAAACTTATCAAATAAATCACTGGAATATAATATGTCTCAACGAATTTAGATGTGGCCTTTGAGCACTGTGGGGAAATTGTTTTTACAGAAGAACATTTGATTATCACTACCACATCCTTCTTACCTGTTCCAATTATGTGCATATGTGATAATTAGTCAAATGGGATAGTACCGAGGAATAATTTACTTTATAGGTAATCATCCCTCATTTTCATGGAAGTAGAGTGAGGAACCATTTAGGAAAAAAACACCCTAAGTAGAATATTCTAACCCCAATCTCCCCATCATCATCAGGCCTTTCTAACACGAAAGTGAAGCCATAAGAATGTTCGGTCAGAAGGAACTATTTGGAGGATATGAAAAATAAATATCTCATCTACATATAGCTTGTAAGTTGCCTGCACCATTAAAAAATTTAGACCAAAATTATTTTTAAATTTCCGAAGATAAATTTGGTCCAACTGGTTTAGAAATAAACACTATGGATCTTAATCGCTCAAGTAAAATCCGTTGACCCAATCTGGATTTGAACTCACGAACATCAAGTCCTTAGAAGAGCACTTTACCTCAAGACCACCGAGATCAACAATGTAGTCTATCATCAGATGAAGTGCTCTTGATATTCGAATTTCTTTTGATAGGTTTTAATGTCTTCATCCAAAATGTAACCGAATCCTTCAATTTTTTAGGTGGCAAACTCTCTGTTCACCCCCGACAGGGACGTCTATGACGTCCAGTGCCAAAGCCTGGACGCAAAGCGCCGCGACTCACGGTACCGTAGTCCCATCAATCAACACTCCCAGGCGTAGTAAACAATGCCGAACACTGTTGACATGATAATTCAATCACCCAGGGGATTTTCAGCGCTTCACATATCCCACCCTCTCCACCTCCATAAGGGCCTATATGGCAGAGGAGGCAAGAGTAGAGAGGACATTAACACATCGGGTCGGGTTTATTAACCGTCCTCATAGTCATCGTCGTTGTTATAATACCCCTTGTGCTGAAGTTGTGTCTGCCATGACTGGATGGTTATTACAAGACCTGTCATCACTGACAATACCCGACAATATGCGCGTAGGCAACAATGTAGTGTCGGATATTAATTTTTAATTCGTTAGAATACCCGTAGTGCTGGGTTTTTTTTTGGGGGGGGGGGTTGAAATTGCTAAAACTCAATGTGTGCTATCTGCAGAGTGATTTCGATATGTTTTTGCAGATGTAAAATGTTTCTATCCTATAATATACTTGATTAAATTTAATCCAATTAATTATCAAATTTCAATTATACACAGATTTTTGGAAGGGTTAGCTTATCCATTATTTCAATCCATCCCCAACCTTCCCCTTCTCATCCTGTATTAAACATGGGCCACAGCAGTTAAAATAATAAAGTGGATTTTTCTACCAAATTTATATAAACTTTTCATTTAGACTTGTTTGACCATGTTTATTCACATTTAAACTTTATTATATAGTACAGTGCTCATAGTAAAGGTAAAAAAACAAAACTCTAATAGCATCAGTCCGCATGCTAGCTACACTGACCGGGTAGCCGTCGCATGTTTACGAATATAGTGCCAATATTTGCAGATAGAAGGTGTAATATGGCCAGCATAACGAACCCTATGGCCATTAGTCTCAGTTTTCTAGACCAGAGCTATGAAAGAATAGAAGCACACTGTGTAATTGATGGGTGCAAGTTTTGGATAAATTTTCTTATATATATGTTTTTAGCACCGCCTTTTTCTAGCCGTTTGGGCTATACGCTTATGTCCTAATTACATTAGTGGTTATATTTGTAAGAAATGTACCCACATTTGTGCGGAAAGAAAGTGGAAAACCACTTTTGTAAAACCACCCTCAGTACACCCGACTGAGATTCAAACTTCGATCTTCTCGGCAGTCTAGTCTACTGCGAGTGCAGCGCGTTAGAAATTGCGGCCACCAAAGTAGGTTACAATTTCTTAATATCTATTCTGTGTTCATTGCTTTCAGGTTATTCATATAATTACATTAATGAGGGTAAGAAATAAGGCAGGAGGTGACCTGGTGGTCTAGGGGTAAGATGTTGGACTTCTGTGCTGGGGTCCGGGGTTCAATCCTCGGTCTCGGCACGGATTTATCTGATTGCCAAACCCTTCCTTCACCTCTGAGAATGTGGGGAATGCCAGGCCTCCACCGTGGTTCGGATTCCACGTTAAACTGTAGGTCCTCCATTTCATCTCACAATCAGCCCACCATTACACATTAGCAAGTGCGTATAGCCCAAACGGGTAGTAAGACGTGGTGCTATTAATAATATTAATAATAATAATAATAATAAATAAGGCAGGAGAAAACTAAATCCATCATAGTGTACACATACATGCGAGGAGTAAATGTGGGAATAACTTTATTTAAAAAATACACCTCACTACACTGACGGATTCAAAAACCTTCCTATCCGTCACTGGTAAACCAGACAAGCCGATGCTAAGGCTTTTTTCCCTACGTACTTTCTAGAGAAAATAAAACTAAATTTGAAATGAAGTATTGAATTTTATCAAAGTTACAGTTATCCATATATTATAGTCTTAACTTTATTTGTAATTTAGTTCACCAGATAGTTTAGGTTTTAAAATGAAATTGTCTTTCACTATTATAATATCGGAGGAGCTTAGAACAGTGTCGTGTCATTTAGTGCTACCAGTGCAATCACAGCTTGTTAAGGTAGGCGTGTAGTTATTATAGAAAAATATTATTTATTTGACCAAAATAAAAAGAATATAGCTTCATTAGAAATAGTTGAATTTTCTTCACATGGTGATATCAACCTTTAGTGAATATATGTCATGAGCATATTAGAATTTTATCAAGTTCAAGGGCACCCTTGACAGATAGTCAAGAAATATTGAGGTCACCATGTGAAAAAACCAAACTATGTATATACTGAAGCAATATTTTATATTATATTTTCGCCAAAAATAGTTTTGATACTAAAAACGGAAAAAAACCACTCTTTTCTCTTGCTTTCCCCACATTCCCTGCATAAAATGTACCTGTTTGTTCTCTCCGAATCAATCCCCATTTTACTAATCAAACTTAAAACTCCAATATTTTCCTTGCATTGGAATGTATCTACGTTGATACCTTACCAATGGATGTTCTACTGAGTGATAATAACATTCACAGATTCAGGTTAAAATCATTTTGTCTACCCTGGCAACACTCCAACACACACCATTGGTTTGAAAGGGGCCATATCACTATCATTTTCAAGGATATATTCTATTAAACAACTTAAAGGCTGTCAGCAAATGAAACGCTTAGTCATTCAGATGCACTTATCTTTTAATTAAGAACCTACTTAATTGTCAAGTGGCCACTATGAGAGATCACTAAGAAGTGTTAGTGAAAAAATGAGTCCATATAATACTTAGCCTCAGTGGCGCAGCGTGGTATGTTTCCATGGTAAGCAGGGATTGATTAAACTGTAACTTAGATATGTTATTATAATCACTCAGTAAAACACGACTCGGCCTGATATCAACGAACATATATTTCCCATGTGAGTCATACAGAGAAGAACTTTTTTATGATCGGTCAAATGGGATGTAAGAGGGGGATTAACATAATATCCCCTCTAACATACAGTTTGAACAAACTCTGCTTACGTCGGCAATACCCCACCTCACGCCTATGTTTGAACTGTTTCCACGCCGCATTTCAGATGCTAAGAAAGATTGTATATGGATTTAAATATCCTAAAATTGATTCATGGCATGGCCAAAACATACATATATAATTGGTTGGACTCTCAACCCTTCTCAACGTATTTGGTGGCCAAATAGAATGAGGTGTCACTCTCTCAATAGACTAGAATTCGGATGACTGGGATATTGGAGCTCGATCCCGTTCTGGAGTACTGAGGGTAGTTTAAAAAACTGTTTTCTACTCTCCCTCCACGCAAATAAGGGTACGCTTCCTTTAAAAATGTAACTTTAATCATCTCTATCACATTAGCGTAATTAATGAAGTGGGTTAAGAGAACTAAACCAGGTGTGCAAGAAAGACCTATGGCATTCATAATGAACGATGGAGGGAGTATTTTGAGCAAGGATATGACAAAAATATATAGGAAATAGTGAAAAATGTTGTGATGCGTGAAAGAATTAACGAGACAGGTGTTTTAAAGCTATGAAAGTGTTAAAGAATGGTAAATACAAGGGCGTAGTGGGGATCAAAAGTAAAATTGTTAAGGTGGGATGGAAGAGGACGTGAGAAAAAGCCAGTGTATTTTTCAGCAAACAATTTTTTTTGCCAAAATAAATAAAATTTTGCTCCAGTAGAAACATATAGTTTAGTTTTATATCCATGGTGACCTCAACAGTTGTTGAATATCTGTCATAAGCAAAGCGGTATTAGATGACAAAAACTTTTTTAAGTGACGAGAAAAAGTTGTCATTAAATCACAGGACACCTACAACATAATATATCCTTGAACTTATGATACCATCATGTGGATAAAATTAAATTTTATACTCCTATTGGACAAAAACTTTACTTATCTACGCCAAAAAAAAATAAAGTTTGCTATAAAATATTTAAAAAAAAATTGCCTTTTCTTGAGTCCCCTTTCACCTCACTTTAAGTGTGGTGGCATGGTACTTATTACTAACTAACCCGCCTCTGTGGCGTAGTTGGCTAACGCGTTAGTCGTGTTGAGCTGCTCGACTGCTGAGGACGGGGAGATCGAGGTTCGAATCTCGGTCGGGTGAATTGGGAGGGTTTTTTCCTTAATGGTTTTCCACTCTCCCTCCACGCAAATGCGGGTTCACTTCCTCTAATTCAACCTTCCCAATTCCTAATCCATTAGAGTAATTAGTACTTAAAGCGTATAACCCGAACGGGTAGTAAGACGCGGTGCTAAATATTATTATTATTATTACCAACTAGATCATGTGAGTTGTTCACTGTGTGTGCTGGGATTTCGAATGTTCCTCATGACTGTAATAATGCTGTCATTGTTCCTTTTTACAAAGGCAAAGGCAATAAGGGTGAATGTAAGAATTATAGGGCAATTAATTTTGATGAGTATTCCAGGCAAAACTTTTGGGAGAGACTTAATTGAGTGTGTGAGAGAGTGTGTGTGTGTGTGTGTGTGTGTGTGTGGGTGGGTGAAAAAACTGCAAACATGATTTGGACTGTGCATCGGCATTTCAGATTAAGATTATTCATATTAACAAGCCCAACTCAACTCCCGGCTCGTAGGAGGTATGGGAGTAAAAGGGGGAAAAAAAGACATACGATATGCCAGAAATATGTGCAGTGCATTCATATTTGAATGATTACTCGAAATTTTCAGTGGTAACGATGTTGGACAAAGCTTCTTGTTAATAATCACGGTATTTCCCTATTGTGACAATAAATATTTGTGCTCAGGACTTATCTGTGAAGCCATTCTAAAATTTTCTCAAACTGCCTTTTCAATTCAGTTTATATCCAAATATAGTTAAATATTTCAACAATGTTCAATCTTATGAACTTCTATTAACTCTATTATGTTTAAAGGTGACCGTGTGGTCTAGGATTAAGGTGTTAGACTTCTGTGCTGGGGTTCCGGGGTTCAATCCTCTGTCCTGGCACAGATTTATCTGATTTCCAAACCCTTCCTTCACCTCTGACAAGACGTGTATTGATCACAACTTGTGAATGTGTGGAATGACAGGCCTCCACCGTGGTTCGTATTCCACGTTAAGCTGTAGGTCCTCCATTTCATCTAACAATCATCCTAACACTACACATTAGCGTAAGTGTGTATATCCCGAATGGGTAGTAAGACGTGGTAACTATAATAATAATCTATTATGTTTAATGTTCAATTAGAAATGATCCACCTGTAAGAGTGTCCATGTAAAGTTATGATTTCCAGCTGATTGTATCACAGACTTGATTGCGAAAGTTACGTCTTATAGCATTTAATCACATAGGTTGGTTAAGAAATAAACCATAAATACCTATTATAAAAAATAATAACTCCTCTCAGCTCGCCAAGTATGGATTTAAACCCCAATATTTCAGGTCAAAGCCAAGATGCACCAAATATATATATTGTTGTTGACATTTCTTCCAATTTAGTTACCCTTTGGACGTCACGATTGTGAAGACGTCCTGGACCCTGGCAGTTCGCCAGCCATGCAAGCCGCCGTGTGTGTGAGTGGATGTATGTGCCATACAAGGCTGTATCTTTTTTTTATTATTCTCAGAGCCAGGCGCGCCGTGATTGGTTATCGAGAAGGGTGGCAATGCCCCACTCTGATTGGTCGGCCTCAAGTATGTGCCATACAAGGCTGTATCTTTTTTTTTATTATTCTCAGAGCCAGGCGCGCCGTGATTGGTTATCGAGAAGGGTGGCAATGCCCCGCTCTGATTGGTCGGCCTCAGATTTGGAACCCTTGGGGAAAGGAACCCCATGCCAACCAGAGCTTCAGGCTACTCTACCATGGTATGCAGGCTATCCTGAAGGAAAGTCATCTAATTTTAAAACTGTGTTTATTTATTTTCTATTTCATTAAACCTTTAATTTTATATGCCAAACAAATAATTTTGTTTTCAACATATATTTTAACGCAACTCCTTTTCTACTCTCTTCCCTTTTGTTTTCTTCCCACAAGATGTTTAAATTCATAACACACTGGGATTAAAACAAAATTCTCCCATCTATAATATTTTGTCATCATTTAAATCTCCTCGCCTTGGTGCTCCTGACGATAGCTTGGGCTAGCAATTCCATTACAAAATTGTAGTACTATTAAAAATAAAACTTTTATATGAAATATATTTATATAAATCCAACAGTTTCTGAGATATTGGCAAAAATATTCATACCATTTTGTGAGCTTTAGTTGTAAAGAGTACTTAGCAATACTTTTCCAATGCCGTAGAGTAATTAAATATAAGTAAGTCTCTAAAAGTTTGTAGTTTTTCCTTAAACTTCTTAAGAAATGTTTGTACAACAATGATCTATATCCATTTTAGACTTAATAGTCAATTTTTACATTTTTATCGGTCAAAATTTATAAATGAGGAATTTAATAGCAATGTGATCGCATGAGGATTTGAAACACCTAATAAAATGTCGAAAATTTTAAACAGAAGTTTAAATTTTAATACGAAGTATTGACCCTTGTGAACCCAACATTGATTTTTTTATCGGTCCAAACAAAAAAATGAAGACCTTAATTCTTTAATAAGAAAATTATAAAATTTAAAACAAGAACTAAAAAATAATAATTTACATAAGTATAGTGCAATTTATGCTTGTATTTGCTAGTATATATTATTTCGTTCCACATATATTGCGAGTTTTGAGTAAATATCTCCATTTTCAAACAATAGATCGAGAAAGTCCGTGCGGAGTTCCGTACCATTTTTTTAAAATATCGAATTGTTAATAAACTACTGCATTCGCATGGGCAAAATTAAAAAGAAAAACCTTATTACATTTCATAAAAACTCAAACATAGGTCTACAGAATCTAGAATTCAAAATTTCTAAACACCCATCTAACTTTTGATAGTTATTATTTTACAGAAGATTGTCTATTGAACTACACGTAGTCTACTATTTCAGATTAACACACATTTTAATGTATCCCCTTTAGTTTTTTGGTCATTTTTTAATCTCCCATCCCTCTCTCTCGATTTATCATCCCCTCCCCTTCTTTCCCGCATCTTCTGCAGACAGCAGAGAGGTGTTAATACCTCGGGACTCGAGGGAGTATTTGTTGGACTTGGAACTGAAGAAGGGTGTTTGTGATTGGTCAATAGGGGTGGAAGGGAGCATTGATATATATTGAGGTGATGCTTTTATATATATGGAGGTAAAATATATAGAGTATAAGATAGCAAAAAAGTCTTCACATATTTATTATTTTAAAAAAACAGTAAAATGTCTTTGTTGAAATTCTTCGATGTAAGAAATATACGACCCACTTCAGTGCCAGAATGGTCTAAGTCAGGGTGTTTCAACGTTTTTAATCTCAAGGGCCAAATCAGATTATTAGATTGGACCGTGGGCCAACTATATATTTGGTAATCTCATAAATTTAATAAAAGCCTAAAGACAACCCTTAATAATTTAATCTGATATTTAGTTGAGGTTTAAAACGTAGAATTTCTGAACCGATGGATTATTCCATCATACGAGAATGTCTATAAATGAGAACGAAATGGCTTATCAATTTTACTGGAGAGGTATTTTTAAATAATTGCCTTCCAGGTTTTTTTTTACGTCACAATCAGCATGGAATTGATGGCTTTACTTTCGCTCCGAAGGTAGTTGCGCTACGGTTTTTACCTTTCAAGAAACATCCTCCAACCCCGGCTGGGTTTGAATCCAAGAACATAGGGTCCTGCAATTAAAACTGTACTCTAAGACGACCAAGGTCAAAAACTTAATAACCAATTAATTTCATTACTTATATACAAACTGTATTATTTTTAAATCTTTTAAATTTTACTTAAAAAAAATCAAGTTTAGGATTAATCCTCCAAAAATGCACAGTGAAATATGCATGCACGCACACACACTTTCACAAAACCACTTAGCGTTTTAAATATTTATGTATACATTTACAATCATTACTGTTTTCAGCCTATGGCTTGGGTCAGTTTCTTATTCACGTTATATAGGCCCTATTTTCCAATAGCGACTGGCTAGCCTTGCCTTAGCTTCATATTGTGTATTGTACATAGTTTTATTAATTTAAAAAATGTTGAATAAAATGTAATAATGAATTTCCTAACAATATATTTATTTGAAATATTTAACATATCGACGCGTACCTAAAAATGTAGAAATTTATTGGAAACCCGTAATATACGTGAAACGAAATAATATAAGCCTTGATTGAGAAAATATGAAAATCTCTGTCCAGCAAAGAGCTTAATAACTAATTACCCATTTAAAATATCTCAAGAAATATATTTTCTTAAGGCTTGGAAAGTATTGGTTTAATAAAATATATTTAAATATTATTTATTAGTCCTGTAACATTTATATGATAATTTATTTCGTATATCAAAGTATTGTGAAGATATTATCAAAATAGGAGATACTGACTAGATACGAATTTTAATAATACTCAGACCCGATTTATATTAAATTGATTTTTTATCTTTTCACCTTTGAGTAAATTACCCTTTATTTTAGGGTCAAATATATAATTTCAAAAATCCCTTTGGGGAACCAAATAAATCAACCTAGATACCAAGTTTTAGCCTGATAGGTAAAATTATTTCGATTCAAAGCCGAAATACAGAAAAACATACAGGTATTGAAAAAACAACTTTTTCGGTTTAAGAAGATCACAAAAAGCTGACATTTATAAAAGTCTCATATTAGATCATTTTTTTGGGGGTGATCACAATACCTTCTATCTACGATGCCTCAAGAGAAAGTAATAATGTAAGCTTAAGAGCATTCATAAGCCCTCGTCTGGTGAGAGAATGAAAAAAATCTTAGGAAGCTTCACATTATATATACCACCCTTTGTGAACCCGGTTGGGATTTAAACCCAAACCAACAAGGGCAATGTGAGTCTAACATCAAGTGTTGATAATTATCCGTAAATTAAACCATTTAGTATACAGAGATAGAACAGGAAGTAACACTTTTAATAAAAAAAATACTCACGTTTGTCAAAAGTAGGCGCAGAAACATAATTAGTATTTTTTTTAAGCACCGTGTCTTACAATTAGTTTGGGTTGTACCCTTATGTACTAACTTGGTTATGCTAATGATTTTATAGATTAGGAAGGCTATATTTAAAGGAAGTGTACTAGGATTTGTGTGTGAGAGAGTAAAAAACCATTTGGCATTCAAAATAAAACCTTGTTAAACTCGAACGAGATTTGAACCTTAGTCTCCTCATCGGCACTATAGCCAATACAAGAGTAGCGCGTTAGACCATACAGCCACCGAAGAAGTTATTGGTATTTGTATAGTTATGTAAAGCTTTGATTGCCCTAAGAGATACCTAAAAGCCACCATTATAAGTATTTGCTTTAAATCTGTAAGAAATATCTATATTAGACTTAGGTGAAAATTTAACTTCAATTGCAAATCAAATATAAGTTAAATATTATTTTAGACAATATAAATAATATTTTTCACAACACGTTTTATATAAGCTTTATAGAATATTATAGGCTATGCTACAAGTTTAACTGCATCGCGTCACAAAGAAGAATATACCTAATCCAAAAATACAATTTCATCTTAGTGACACTATCCTTTCTTTATTTCTTTTACTCTATTTCCCTGATACTTGAGTGTCATTTCATTATCTCTAGTGATATTAATACAATAGGAGTTTTTATCTCGTTTTTCTTCATTCTATTTTATATCTCCTTTTATCAGAATCGTGTTTTCTCTTTTTGACTCCTTCGTTGCAGCAACCACTTCTGTCTTGAGTTGCATTGCAAGAGCCTCTTTATTTCGTTCTTAAGAGGAATAAGCATCTAACATATTTAGTTGTGTTCCTTTTCACATATATTGATTATTTTAAAAAAAAATATTGGTTTATTAAATGAATATTTGTAAAAATTTAACTTTCGAAAAGTATCTAATTATTATTTTAAAGGTAGGGGGGTGGGCGTGGAATAGAAATTAAATTTGATTAATTTTTTAATGTTATTTAATTGCCATAACATTTATAAAATCTCTTTAATAACTAAAAAAAAGTTATAACATTTAATTTTTTGTAAGAAGGTTATTTTATAAAATATAAACATTTTTAATTGGAGTCAACGATTTATAGTATTGTTATTTATTATTAGTGTTATTTTATAAGTGGTAATAATGAAATATTAAAAGTTACAACTAAAATGCACAAGACTTAACGCACGAATACGTGAAATTAAATCCATATCCCATTTGTTTGTAATATATTCATACATCAGGTCATGTTATTTGCAACTGTCACTTTTTTATAGATATTATCAATTCCTATAAAAAACATACATAATATAGAGGAGGCTATTAATGTTGGCCGCCAAGAAATATATTTGAAGCTTCTAAAATATTCTTCAAACAAAAAACATATTATAGTAACTTTTCTACCTGTCAATACATGTTAATTCGTAATTAAATAGTGGTATTAATATAAAATACTTAATGATATAATTATGAAATACAAACTAGTAAAGAGCTGTAATCTATAGAATGTGTATACTAATATAGATCAAATCAACTAATAATTAACCTATTAACTAAAATCACACGAGTGAAATTCATACAAAGCTTTACTCCGGAGGAATTTTAGAACATTTAGTCGTATTCTGAGTTGGCAGGCAATGGTTCTATTCTGACAAGGTTCACTAAGGTTTTTTTCTATTACTGCTATTTTACCCAATTTATAGACAAATGATGGTGCATTTAATTAGCTAATGGGTTAGTAGTAAATATATATTTTATAATCTCTTCATAATCCCTTGTTTCTCTTTTGCCCCCACTTTCCATAAATCTTCCCATCTTTTACAAAGTTTTGATGAGTCTATCAGAAGCGACCAGTCTTTTCCCTTCTTGGAAAACTTCCAAAAAAAACTTTACCCCGTACTAGAACAATTTTCAAACAGGCAAAAAAAAATAAAAAATTCTGTGCAGAACGTGCTTGCGGGAAATCTGCCTTAAAAAAAAACCCTTTACACTCCCGTTTTCTCCCATTTCTACACCCCCTATTTTCATCCAATCTATCCCTCTTTGCACTCGCTTGGTGGATCTTTTGAAAGAAGTAGAGGGGGAAAAAACTTTTTTAATCATTCAAAGTCAATCAATCACAGGGGGTTGGACACGAACAGGGAGCTTGTGTACGTCTCACTCCTGCGTGGCGGTGGTGGCACAGCTGACACGGAACTCGTCTTGGATAAGGAGGGAGGAGGGGGGGAACCATGGGGGCGTTGCCTGTTGAATCGAACAAGAAATTACTTTAATTCGACTATCGATTAAGATCCACGGGAAAAGTTTATTTCCCATGTTGGCGAATCTAAATTTCAAATATAATATCCTTTATTTAACGTTTGGTTACTTTATATATATATATATATATATATAAAATTTGAGGTGTTTAAAGAACACGTTCTTAAGTGATTGACTCTCGTTAGACGACTTATAAACTAACTTAAATCTATACGAGATACAACATCCATCCCTCTGGTCTCTAATTTATCATTACGAAAGGAGACACCTACGTTTCACAAATAATTAATTTTTCGCCCACTCTGGAAGTAAAACTTGAGACCCTTAACTCAGCAGACAGACAGGCTACTGAATGATCAAACGTATCATGAAGATTGGCTAAGAAAACCCTGTAATGGTCGTGCATTTATTACACTTTTATAATTTATCTTAACAGGATAATATGTTAAGTTACATTATAAGCCATCAATCACTGATTGCACAGATATCATTAGTTCTTCATTCAACAAGCTGCCAATTAGCTTGATCCATGATAAAAAAAATCTTAGATTCCATCAAAATCAATTATAAGCGATCAAAATCGCCGATCACCTGACCAATCAGTGAAATTTATTATTATTATTATTATTAGCACCGCGTCTTACTACCCGTTCGGGTTATGCGCACTTATGCTAATGTGTAATAGTAGGGTGCTTGTGAGATGAAATGGAGGACCTACAGTTTAACGTGGAATCTGAACCACGGTGGAGGCCTGGCATTCCCCACATTCACAAGATGTCTTGTCAGAGGTGAAGGAAGGGTTTGGTAAGATTTATCATCTTTGCCGCGACCGAGGATTGAACCCCGGCCACCAGCACAGAAGTCTGACACCTTATCCCTAGACCGCCAGGTCATCAGTGAAATGGAAACGATCAAAATCAATGGCAAAACGGCGAACTTAATGAATGAGAAGAACTGTATAGCTGGTAAACAAACAAATGCGGCGGTGAGTGGTAGTAACAAAAGACCGATTTAGATTAATGACAAAACAACGCAACTATTAACAATGCGAAGAATGGGTCATAATATTATTGTAAGCAAAACAATAGTGAAAGAGGTGGTATCAAAAACATACAAAAATTAGTGATATTCAGTTATCACCAGTGCTTCCAAACTAAATCATATTACGAAGGGCACTTCCCAACTGACAATAAGTAAACAACACGCGTTGTCACAGAAAAGCACGTTCTCAAACCCTTACAGCCCAGAATTGTCAAAATGCACAAAACTGTTTACTAACTAACACAGAAAACGTGATATCAATCCATTCTTGTTTGACCAACTGTACGGGGGTGTGGTTGCGATTATAATAGTACAATACAATTGCAAGACCACCTTTGAAATAAGCAAGAGAAATGGGAAAACGTGTACATAATAATTAATAATTTTGATACTTAAACTCACCTTGACGATCGTCTTATCTTACCTCGTAACCCCTGTTCGTGTTAAAACCGAAATAGGCGTAATAGGGTTTGGAAAAGAAGTGGTCCAGGAACAGAAACACAGCTCGTGATAAATCCACAAGAGAACTTAATGAGGTTGACTGATTCAGCGGCTACCACGTTTCCCTTTAGGTGGAATTTAATCAATATAATTATAGGCGAGAATAGGCGAGAATGCACTAAAGAATAAATATGATATTTATAGACTATACACGGCAAACAACACACGATTATCTCGCATTGAATATAACATATGACCACACTTAGACACCAACACACTAGTTAAACCGGCCGGCTCCTCCACCACTCGTAGCGATCATGAACGCTGCGCTAATAACAACTCGAAACGTCTAAACATCAAGTGAAGACTGATCATACTGACACAATAAGAGAGGGGAAAGGGGTAGATGATGCCAATCCTACCAACAATACATACAAATCGCCCTATACTTTTTTTTACATCCACTACTGTTTCAAGCCCGTGGCATCAGTCAGTTTTTTTTATTTAAGTCATACATTTTTCCACTACTGGCTTGCTAGGCTTGTCGTAGCTTCATATGCCTTACAATCTAACTTAAGATTATGACAGGCACAACATACATTTCCCCACCGTTAATTTATCAATGAGAATGCGTCTGGTAGAACCATTTTTTCATCAGTGATACATTTTCGGCCGTGTCAGGAATCGAACCCGGGAGCCTTAGTTTAGTAGGCAGACACAATACCAACTGAGCTAAGGCGTCGTAGACTCCTAGCCTTAAATGGAATATCCAAACAAGAAAACAGTCACAATAATTATTTTTATATCAATATGAACTTATATCGAATACATTTTTGTTTAAACATGCATCTCTGTCTGATTGTTTAGAAGATTTTAATTTGTTTGTGGGTTGTAGTTTAAATTTGAACAATTGAGCTCATTTTATTGAAACACATAGGCAAGAGTGCATCTAGTGAGACTATAGTAATCCTAAAGGAACTGCGCTGAGGTTTATTATAGAGAAGGGGAGGGTGGGGAAAATGGAAGGGTGTAACACATTCTTTAGTTTATGTCTGGATACCGGTATGGCTACGCCTTGATAAAAATATTTAGACAATCGCTTTACAGTAACGGCTGCTAAATTGCTTAGTTTCAGGCATATTATAAATAAATTTTTAAAATGAAAACTTTTTTTCATCTCCATTTCGTAGAGTTATACAACTGGTTAAAAAAAACTCCTTAAACACTGAAACATTAAAGAAAAATATTGTAAATATGCAATTCTTTCTTATATAAGTATCAGTACAAACTGTACTTAATTATTTTCCTATAAATATCTAAGACATAGGATATTTTAATTCGAGGTTCTTGTCAACTGAGATGTTAATTCACTCGAGAATAAAATTTAATTTTAATCAAGAACAATTATTTAAATAAAATGTTTACAAAAGTCTCATAGAACAAAAAACAATTTAATAAAACAAAGAACACATAAAGGCGTTGGTAAAATAGGTTTGTCTCATTTAGTATTACTAATTCTGAGCATTGGGGATATATAAAATACAGCATAGCTAAAGCTAGAACTTAAAAAATTTCGTACCTTTAATTATGTCTGTAGGCTATTAATTAGGCATACTTCAAGGCCCATCTATAAATAAGACGTATTTTTATATTAGCTTTAGATACCTTTCTTAAAGTGACCTGGTGGTCTAGGGTTAAGGTGTCGGACTTCTACACTGGGGGTCCAGGGTTCAATCCTCGGTCCAGGCATCAATTAACTGATTGCCAAACCCTTCCTTCACCTCTGACAAGAAGTGTATTAATCACTTCTTGTAAATGTTAGAAATGCCAGGCATCCACCGTGGCTTGGATACCACGTTAAACTGTAGGTCCTCCATTTCATCTCACAATCATCCTACCATTACACATTAGCGCAAGTGCGTATAAACCGAACGGGTGGTAAGACCCGGTTCTAATAACTATTCAAGTTTGAATTTAATGAAATACTTTGGGACCTACTTAATTGAACACAATAAAAGTTAAATTAGGTTTATAAAATTTGAAAATGTATAATCCAAATTTCAACTTAAATAAAATTGACCAAAGCAGTTTCAAAATTATTATTTGCTTAGTTTCAATAAAATAATAAGCATCTAAGCGGTCATTTACTATAGTATTATTAAAAATTATATTCACTTTGGTTATCGTTGTTTTTAATAAGTTATCCAGTTGTATTAAAAAAAACACCCCCAAAACATAACAGAATTGTATGTCTAAAGTTGATTTTTGTTAGAGAGAAAGTTTGAAATGTCCGCGTCTAAACACTCTAAGGGAAATTTAAAATAAATATCCTTATAGAGAAGCCGTGTGTTCTTTAAAAACGTCGTTAGTTCTTGAAACCAGCAATAATTCCAAGTTTGTTGTGAATGGTAAAAGGGGGAAGAAAGTGCAAACCCACCGAAGTGTTCAATAGCCCCTATTGAAAGGGTTCAAATGGAGTCTGCGGGGAGTCAAATTCAAGGTTTCCTCATTCCCTGTTGTTATACGTTATTGACCTATTTCCGCCATGTGCCAATTCTAACTTCCCGAATCACCTGGAATTTTAATGACACTTAGCGACAAAGAGAAAACTAAGAGGAAAGAGCAATGGATAAACTGACACTGGTGGTCACTTGGAAAAAGGTTTCAGTATCACTTGGACCAAGGTTCAGTATAGCTTGGTTTGATTAACTGGTTACGAGAAGATCATTGCTCTAATTCTGGGTGGATGTAATTCAGGCGTTATTTTATGTAAATAGTAACAATCTTGGTTCAGAAAAGAGTTTTTATATTTCCTTTAAATTCTACCTTACTCGTCTTGCTCATTATTTTGAATATATGAATATACCGGATGGATATTAAGATTTAGTGCACAAATATAAACAAATTCTGCCCCTGTAAAGGCCATGCAAAACAATGATTTAAGAATATATATATTTTGTAGAATCTTGATATAAATCAAAATTATAATATAAAATGGTTTACTGGTGTCGATGACGTTAGATGAATGAATACTAAGACTTTATATGTGGTTGTAGGGAGCGTGAGTTAAGGGCAGTGTTTTTTTCAGTTTTATAGCAAAACATTTTTTTTGGCCAAAATAATAAAATATTTCTCCGGTAGAAATAAAGATATTAATTTTCTTCACATTATGATACCAATAGACATATCAAGGATGTCCTGGAATTTAATGACAACTTTTTCCTTTCATTTACAAAGTTGATCATCTAATAATGCCTTGCTCATGGACAGATATTCAACAACTGTTGATATCACTATGGAAAAGTAAGATCTATGGTTCCACTGAAGCAATATTTAGTTTGTTTTGGACAAACAAATGTCTTGCTATAAAAGCTGCAAGAACACTTGTCGCACCCCTACATTCTCACCTTGAGAGATCATCCCACTCCACGTATAACATCTAGCTTAAGTAGGCGCGGTCTCGAACCAGACGCTGCATCATGGCGTGGTTTAATCGATCCTTAATTAGAGATGCATGAAATTGTACAAGTCAAACCGTATTTTATAATATTTTTAAAATACATTCTAAAATGAATAAACTACTAAGCAGATCCCGAGTTCACATTTGGTCAAATGAAAAATAGAAAACCTTACTATGAGCGTAATTTCTGATCTATTTTACCTGTTAATATTATTGGGTTTTTTTAGCGGTGCGTCTTACTACCCATACCCGTTCAGATTGTACACATATTAGCTAATTACACTAACATATCAGTTAAGAGGAAGGTTGAATTTAAAGGCGATATCCACTTTTTAAAATAGGAGTGAGAAATCATTTAGCAAAGAACATTCTACCAGGATTCAAACCCCAATCTTTCCATCATTGGCAGTCCACTCTATTGCGAGCGTGACGCTTTAAACTAATGAACCACCGGATCTGGTTTCCGGTTAATCGATCGTAAGTTGGGCTCCTAATATTCAAATCTAAAATTTCAAGTTATTTTAATTTTTTCAAGCAGTTTAGTTCTATTAAAAGTCTAAAGAAAATCTTTTAATGAATACGTCTCCTTGCAAACAAGTTATAACTTTATATTTTCCCCAAACGATGAGGCAGGGATCTCACCCCCTTTTTAGAAGTGCCTGGGGGCAGTTGAAAGTGTTGGACTAGGTTACAACCCAAGTCAATTATTCATCTTCAACTCTTCTACCCCTTTCGCCTCGTCAGCTGTTTCACACACACACACACACTTATTGTCAATGGAGGTGAGGGCCTTCCTCACAGCCTCACACAAACACACCGTTTTAAAGCAAGAACGCGTCTAGACATTCTACTATTTGGTCATTTGACGTTGATGAACAAGCTTGTAATTTTGGTTTTGTTCAATTCTTTATTTCAATTTTAATGATTGTATTTACACCGGCTTTTTTAGAGGAAGTTCTTAGGGTTTCACGTTTTAATGCTTATATGGCTACTTATTTACTTTAATATAAGAGCATCGGATTAATTGATTAAGAGATTAAATGTAAATAGTATTGTTTAATGAATATTCCATAAAAATAAAATATTTTATACTTTAAAGTAATACTATGTTAACATTGCGTTTCAGTTAAGCTAAAACTTTTAGAAACCATAAGGTCCCGGGTTCGATTCACGTGTAAGGATGTCTTTTTTTATTTAAAGTGTATATTTCTAGTAAGTTTTGAAATATTGGTTATTTTTGGGAAAATTGACAAAGATAATATAGCTGTGCACTTATAATGACTCGTTACAATAAATAGGCTTCATTCTAGCTTTAATTATATTGAAAATAACTTTCTGAATCAATTTATTATAAAATAATTATGCTTGAAAAAAAAATCATCTCAGAAGATTTTAGTAAATCATAACAAACATGTTCTTAAAAATCTAAATTCTTATAATTTCTTTAAATAGGTAAACCTAACACAAATATTTTAGTTTGAGTAATTTTAAATATTTCAAGACTTTTTTTTCGCAAACTACGTCTTATTATCGTGACATGCTATCAACACATAATATACCAATGGGCTAGGAACGAATGAGGTAAACTTGAACGGAAATTTACATGCACTAGCCTACAGGTAAAGTGGGAACCAATCAATCTAGTATAAACACACCCTCAATACACCCTATCAGGATTAGGACTCCAACATTATCGTCATTGAATATCTAGCATAATGCAAGAGTTTCGCCTCCCAAAGATCGGCAACTGGTCGATCGCAATCTACCGGTTGAGTGTGTGGCAATTTTCAGTAGATCGCATAAGAAACCTACATTGTCACTAAAAGTATATATTTGAGTCTTCTAAGCTCTTAAATAAATTAAGTACTTTCCAATAAAATCTAAGTGAGACCAAAATAATCTTTAGTGTATCATAATCAATAATTTTATAAGTAAATGAAATGTTTTAATATGAATATGATTTGTTCTAATTTATTTTTATAGAAAGGCTGGGACAAACAAGGTTGAATTTAATGATGATGTATGGACAATAAAATTAAAATAAGCCAAAGTAGGTTAGAAAGCTAATAGATGATCGCGTGACCTTGAATAGGTTCATAAGTCGAGTGGAGCCCTAAAAGTTTGTCAACCACTTCCTTAGGCCATTAGACCACCGAAGAGGCTCTTTACATTATGTAGAAAATGGTGTGTAGATAAACACATTTTTAAATGGTTATACACTCGATTCGGTGTCCACGTGGTCTAACGCACTAATATTACAGTAGACTAGACTGCCTTTGACGAGGGAGATAAAAAATCGACTCTTAGTCAGATGTACTGAGGATGGATTTTCCAAATTGGTTTTTCACTTTCCCTCCACACATATGCGGGCACACTTGTTCTAAATATATCCTTCCTAATCCCTAAAATCACTAACGTAACTAGTACATAAGCGTATAACCCAAATGGGTAGAAAGACTAAAAAAAATTGTAATAGTTTGTTTAGGTGGCTGTATGGCTTAAGGCAGGGATATCTAAACAATGGCCCGCAGATGTATTCAATATAACCCACGGGATAAATAGTTTAAATGTGTCGCATTGTGTTGCACCATAATACCACACTGAGCCTCAGAATTTCCAAACTTGGTAAAATCATGTCCAAAATATATAAAATAAGGCTTGCATCCTCATATTCATGCAAGTGTTTATCACCATGATACTTAGGAAACGTGATCTTAGAATCCAACTTACTGATGAACGTCTGTCTTTTCTCTTGAGAATACCCTCCTCACAGTTTAGAAAGATGAAGAAAAAAAGTTGGAAGCTCATTCACAGTTTCACTCATCTCACACCCCATCATACAAGTCTTCCGAACGAACTTATAAACATACTAAGCCACTAAGATATTTACGAGTGTTTTACATTCTCACTGTATTTAAACATAGTCATTAAAATCTATTATATGCGTTTTTAATGATTTTGTTTATGTTTATTTTGAAGAAGAATTAATGCATAAAAGTCTTTGGTCCGCATTTTCTTTAATTAGCCCTTCTGTAAGTAAGCTTACACATCCCTAGTCTAAGGTACCCCTCTCGTGTTTATTTATCAATGACAGGTAGATCTGAGTTACTATCCCAGTGGGGTGTACTGAGAATGGGTTTTTTCAAAATGGTTGTTCATAATTTCCAAGAAAATGCTGATACACTTCCTCTAAATTCAACCTTTCTCGTATTTAGCTCATTAGTATAATTAATACATAATATGCGTTTATCCTGAACAGATAGTAAGACGCAGTAACAACAATATATATGAAAAACACACACAGTGCTACCATTTTTATACATTCAATATTTGGCGTATTTAATTGTCTATTAATTCCACCGCGGCCCTCATCCTCATGTCTTACTACTTATTTGGGATATCCGAATTTATTTACTTTAGTGAGGTAGATATGAAGATGTTCAATTCAGATGAAATAAACCCTCATTTGGTTGGAGGGAAAGTGGGATTCGATGAGCTTGACGTTTAGTCCGCGTTACTACAAATGTGGATGTTTGTCGACAATGAATTTTTAGTCGAAGGTCCATTGTTGACCTTAATTTTCACTTACCGAGACAACAGCTAGCTCATTCGGTCGAGAGATTGAAATTAACTCATCATAAGATAATAGAACATAACTCTCTTTTATTATTTAACTAAAACATAACATAACAATGAGTTGACAAATGATCATTTATATAAGATTACCCATAACATCTAAAGAGTAAACAACTAAATAAAATGCTTAACTATTTATTTGTATTCGCTTCTGAAACCATTAGACAAACATACAGCACGTTCTAATTCCAAAAAAATAAAACAAAAACACAAAAATAAGTTAAATACACCAAAATTACTGATACGTATTTCCTTTCAAAATTATAATAAAGCTTTTTAGAACATACCAACAACAAAATAAAACTTTATTAATGCGAAGTAAATTTTACTAATAATAATCAGTTACACTTTTATTTCATGGTATTTTTCAAATAAATGTGTATTTGTATTGAAAACTTTAAAATGTATTGTTCAACCCTTATTTGCAGTCCACTTTTCATGGAAAGAACCTTGTCTGTCATCCATAAATGTATTGTATTTACTTTAATTTATTCATACGTCAAGTAATTTGATCTTTACTCTTCGCTCTTATGGATGTGGTCAGTACCTATAGAACTACATCCATAAATTAGTAAAATATTCTCAATTTATAATAGAAACGATGAGTTTGTATTTCCTAAAATGCTCTACTAATTGTAGAATTTATTTATTTTTGCATTTCTCATAAATCTACTGAAAATAAATTAAATTAATAAAACAAAATAAGTAATACTAACCAGCTAGAAAAAATACAGATACACAGTTCTAAGTAGAAAGGATAATATCCATACACTTACATTGTTAAACAACAGAGAAAGAGTAAAATATAGGGATCTAAAATCACCTTACCGTAGATTTATTTGGGAAAATACACCACCCCAAATAAAACAAAGGGGAAATGCTCAAATCCAAACATGTCCTCAGCCCACAGACCCCAAATTTCCTCCACAAAAAATCGTATAGTACACAACCTTAAAAAAAAGCTTTAATGTTTAGTATTCAAATTTTATCTTGGAAACATAATTATTTAGAATTATTAATTTAAAATCACTCCTCATAACAAATTAACATTAACTAAGGGTTTAACACTTGTGGAGTAATATTGCCCCAACATAATTCTCAGAGAGCTCAACAAAACAAACTCGATAAGGGCTAACTTCCAATACAAATAAAACCGAAAGATATCTTCAAAAAACTTCCAGGCATACATTAACCGACGATACCTTCGCTCATGTCTCCTAAATACACAAGAGGTTATCTTCTTAGCGGCCAAACCTTGTCCAAATATCTGGGACCAGCAGGTGGTCTAGATCCACTGCTGTAGCCCTGGTCCAGAACTTCTTCAAAAAATTCTCGCACACCAAAACTCTTACCATAAATCGGATTGGCTAGGAGACTGTTCCTGCCCCCTAAAGCTCACAAGATAATTTAAAGCTGTACGACAAGATTACACTTTTGCTAAACATTGAAGGCTCCAAGACCTGATATTCTGACACGCCACTGTAGGACCAAAATCCTCCGCTTCAACTACAACTAAAATTCACCCTTAATTGGCCTACCTGTCACTAGCGAGGCTTTCCAGGATACTGAAAACATACCCCTTATAAAATAAAATTCTTAAAACTACAAAAACTAGCCCCTTCAAATGGATGAAATGCCACAAGTCATTTGAAAAATTGTCGACACTCGACTATGAAACTTATATTTAGAAACTAGAGGAATTCTAGAAAAACACATTGCTTATTTACCCCTAATTTTAAAATCAGCCCTAAATACATGGATTACTAGCCCTGAGTAATCATATAATAATCTTTCTGACAAGCTTTAGTCCTTAACCTGGAAACTTTACTAATCTATCTTAATGTCTTTATTATATTCTGATTATCCGCTATATTTTCAACATGATTATTAATTTGACAATACTTTTTTTAAGATCTTAGCCCTACTTTAAGCTATGAGAAGACATATGACATAGGAGATATTGTGTACCCAATCAAATTTCTTATGTGGACAGAAAAAGGACTATTGTGGCTCCATAGATCCTTCCTTCTCCTGAGCATCGTTCTGCCACTCAGGTGACATAGCCTCCCTATGGAGTTTCTCACCTTGAGTGCCATCACACTATTAGGGTAACCTAATTTAATTACAGATCAAACAAAATCTCATACAAAATGTTTTTCTATGAGCAGACTTAGGTTTAGATTTTCTGGTGACCTACCTCTGCTTATTGAGTTGGTGTACCCCTTACACCACATCTTGCTCTGAACAATTTGAATTATTTCCAGTGACACGTGACCTCTTAAGGGTCTTCTCCCCTTTTATAGGTAGGCTTGCTAACAACAGTAGCATACACACTGCACCCTAATCTCAAAATCTCTTTCATCACAATCCGAACGCCACAGGCTACTAGGTGATTGCCCCCAGCAGCAATCTGACTGTCAACAAGAGGATTCGCATAAACCCTTTGGCCACCAGCTCATACGACCAACTTTGTTGTGCAGACAACCTCGCTTTCCACATTGCAGTAGATTGTGACATCAAGGGCAACACCACTGCCATTTTCTCGGGGGAAAATGGCCCCTCTTCCAACACTAACATCACCGTCAATGTCACAACCTTGGGGCACGAAATTCTCCCCTTAGTCCGCATCACTGGAGACAGTGACAACAACGTTAAATTCCCATTCAATATAACCACCACAACGTCGGGGAACAATATCCTCCCGATTGTAATCCACACTGTGGACAGTGGACAGTGACTTCACTGTCACAATCTTGGTGCACAATAGCACCATCACCATAAGCTTCGCCATGGCCCTTTACACAATTATTTGTGTCTGTATTAACCTCCTGCTTTGTAATCTCGTTCTAAAAAGTAGGCCTACTCATACAAGCAGATATTTTCTCATTAATCTGGAACAACTCTGATTTCACATCATAGAATTGAGTGGAAAACTTATCAACCATATTAGAAAACTCCATATCAGAAAACTGAGTATTTATGTTACTATTCTTTGACAATTTGTTGTATCATGTCCATTATGAGTGGAACACAAATAATCTCCATTGTTTCCAAACTTTAATTTAGAACCTTGATCACAATATTCTTAGACGTCATGATTAAAACGAGACCCTATCAAAGTTGAAAACAATAAAATAATAAGCCTAGCCAACTATCGCACTTTCCCCTCCAAAATACTAACTCAAAAATAACTACCAAACAATAATAACAATCGCAACGATGCATCACGCAAGCAACTGACCAACTCTTGAATTTAAAATGTTATTTAAAAGATCTTAAGCCAGATTTAAATTTACTCATTTAATGTTCACAAGTGCTTTAAATTAAATAAAAAAAATCTATAGCTACATTTAAAATGTTGTCAATTTATGTTCAAAAGAGCTTTATAAAAATGTTCTTTCGTGAAAAAATACACATTAATATCTATATTAAACTAAATATTTATAGAAATTGGGCAATGGTACTGTTAATTGTCACTATCTGTTGGACAAGTGCCGAGTTCCAGATTGGGTGATCCAGCCCAATCCAATAAGTTGTGATGCGTGGCGTTCTTGCGCATGTGCGCTGGTCCATTCTTCTTTTTATTTATCCAATGTCAAACCCCACGTTGGTTTCCAATTCGTGCCTTACGGCTTCGTCTCACACCTTTCAGGGTCCTTTTTCAAAAACGTATTTAGCAACGGTGCTGTCGTGCTGTCAATATTAAACCCATGTTTCCTTCTAAGATTTCAGGAATAAAATCACATTTTTGGCCATTTTGAGCCCCCCTCCCCCCTATCCCTACTCTAACATGAATAAAGATGATTTTAATTCATTACATAAATTGCTGGTAGTTATTAACGAGACTTGTAAATTAATGGTGCAAAATACGTCAATCACATTAATTCACTATAAACAATGATGTACAATAAATCTAAATTTATTGTATTAAACTGGTAAAATATAGAGATTTATAACACTATAATATATGTTTTAATTTACTCGCAATTCATACTCCCCCATTCTTTCTTATCTCTCTCTATGTATTACGTAAGCATTGTTTGGACCTCCCCCTACTCCTAAGGTCTTTATGTAATACATGATTATGGAATAAACTTTCTGGATGATTCCCACGATCTTATTTTTTCTTGCTTATTGCTGTGTTCGGATGATTTTGAATCCCAAACGGCTGGTAGCATCTCTATCTCACTAATAAACATTTCCACATCTAAGCTCTCAAAGTATTGTTGGGATGACATTTTATAATAATAAATAATACTGTAATTGCACAACAACACGTGGCCCTTATTTTAAAGAGTCGCGCGTATTTCGGCCGCCCGTGGGAAAACGATCATTTAATTTAATGTATCTACACTGGCAGCGCTGCTAGGAAACGCCGCGGCTAGTAGCGAGGACGGGCGATCGTGCGCGGCAGCAGCGATGCTAATTCAACCTCACACACTCGTGAAAACCACCATTAAAAACAAGATATTGTCAAGCAGACTCTCTTCTTTACATCAGTTTGGACAGTAGTCCTTTGGTCCATAGTACCCAGTATTTTCAGTAGTACAGATGAGATTTAGTTGGTTTTTTTACTTGTGAGGGTGGGGAATTAAGGAAAGAGAAAAATGATAAAGTTGCTGATATATTTTATTTTAAAAGTTGAAATAGTGTCGGAAATTATATTTTAGAAAGATTTACAGTGTCCGAAACTATGGCTTGAGGGATGCTGTAACCGTAAAGAGGGCGACCTTGACTTTATATAATCTACACTACGTCCGTGGCAGTTACAAACTTCCTTATGTTCGATATAGCAAGTAACCGCCTCGCGAATAAGTCTCTAGACAAATAATGTACATTAAATAACGCGATGTTGAGGTAAGTTGTCATTAAAGCCACCATGGTGGACCCTATTTCTACCGTAAACTCTTCTTCGTATCAAAACGCTTGTATAACAAACTTAGATTATTATTATTACTATTATTATCACCGCGTCTTACTACCCGTTCGGGTTATACGCACTTACGCTAATGTGTAATGGTAGGGTGAATGTGAGATTAAATGGAGGACCTACAGTTTAACGTGGAATCCGAACCACGGTGGAGACCTGGCATTCCTCACATTCACAAGATGTCTTGTCAGAGGTGAAGGAAGGGTTTGGTAATCAGATAAATCTTTGCCGGGACCGGGGATTGAACCCCGGACGCCAGCATAGAAGTCTGACACGCTACCCCTAGACCACCAAGTCACCAACAAACTTAGAAATTTAGCACAATTGTTAGGTATCAGTATAACCAGAAAAGTATCTGCGTTCAACTAGAAATCTCTAGAGATGTGTTGTAATAAAATCGTGTCC
>CABFOW010000018.1:517788-532247 GCA_902141385.1 Timema californicum
TTATTATTATTATTATTATTAGCACCGCGTCTTACTACCCGTTCAGGTTATACGCACTTACGCTAATGTGTAATGGTAGGGTGATTGTGAGATGAAATGAAGGACCTACAGTTTAACGTGGAATCCGAACCACGGTGGAGGCCTGGCATTCCCCACATTCACAAGATGTCTTGTCAGAGGTGAAGGAAGGGTTTGGTAATCAGATAAACCTGTGCCGGGGCCGGGGATTGAACCCCGGCCACCAGCACAGAAGTCTGACACCTTACCCCTAGACTGCCAGGTCACCATCATAAACTTTATGGCATGGTCAGCAATATGAGAAAACTCGTTCAGCCTTTGCAAACAAAAGTCTGGCCAAGATATACCGAAGAGGATTTCTTGAGACTGGATTTGAAGGTTTCATCACAGGACACTTCAATAATCTATTTCTTTGAAAAGAAATTTGGTAGACTGGTGTCTTCCACTGACAAGACAAGAGTCTATGCATCTAGAACTCGCTCCTTAACTCTCAGGAAAATATTCGCCGGTCAAATTCAGACAATCTTCTATGTCGTTTACAGAATCATGAAGCGCATGTTAATTTTCTTCTACGAAGTTGAAATACGTCAGCCATGAAAGCTAGCCTGCACAGCCACTGCTCGTTTGTAAATCTGTCACTAAACTTGCTGTCAGAGAAGAAAACTAACTTGTTGTCTCATTTCATACAAACGAGATAGATAGTTTTGTTTGTAAAGCCACCTTAACACGCATTATATGTTTGAGTAACATTGTCATGAATAGGCCGATATATAATACATACACACAAATAGATTGGAACTAATCATACTAATATTATAAAGAGGAAAGATTTGATTTTTTGTTTGTTTGTTTGTTTGTTTGAAATGAATAGGCTCCGAAACTGCTGGACCGATTAAAAAAATTATTTCACCGTTGGCAAGCTACACTATTCCCAAGTGACATAGGCTATGTTTCATTTTCAATAAAATTAGGGATGCTTACTAAAACTTGAATAATCTAACCCAAGGTGTAAAAAAATAAACAAAAAACTTCCTTCAATCGCGTGCGCTGCGAAAACTATTAATGATAGAACAAAATGATGTATTACAATTTTTCAGGACACATCACTATCTATAAAAAATGTCGCGACAGCATGTCTCTATCTTTTATAGTTACGTCACAATAAGCGTCCTTTTATTTAAAAAAAATTATTAAAATACCACCGCTAGAAAAAGCTCTTTATTCGTACCTAGGTATTGATCGTTATCAAAATAAATAGAACATTATTTAAGACTACTTCAATACCTTCATATCACCTTTTAAATGATTCGATTTGGATATTCCATTCAAAAGATATCACGAGTTTAAATAATAGAAAAAACTCCGCTCGGCTAGCTAGCGGTCGTGCTCGGAATTATAATGTTGATAATGTTTTGTCGATTGATAATAATTTGTTTTTTAAATTACTAAACCCATACAAAAAGTTATTTTCAGACTAGACTCATTTGTTTATGTTGTACATTTAGTTAATAAGTAAATAAGTGATTTAAATAGTTTTGTTTTTAATTTTCAATTTTTTTTAAAATAGGTTATAGTTGTAGGTTGTATTTGTAGGTAGCTAACAAACGTTAAGCTAATGATTTAGTGTAAAGGCATTATTTGGTCATTTTAAAATGCCCAAAAGATCAAGATCTCAACTTTCTAGAAATAGTTCCCAGGTTAGGGCATCAAAAATACGTCGAAATGGAGAATCTTCGTCAGAAACTAAAAATCGTCTATCAAATCAGAGAGAATATGCGTCGCAATCGCGTGCCAGTGAGTCGAGTATCGAGCGTTCACAACGTCTCGCTGAACAAAATATGAGAACCACTCAAATACGCGCGCGAGAGTCCAGTCTTGAGCGTTCGCAGCGGCTTACTGAACAAAATTTAAGAACCTCTCAAGTGCACGCGCGAGAGTCGAGTACTGAGCGTTTTCAGCGGCTTGAAGAGCAAAATGCAAGAAATATACAAGCTCGCCATAGGGAATCAAGCTCTGAGCGTTCCCAACGCCTTCAAGATCAGAGAGAGCGACAACAGACGTCCAGAGCTAGAGCTCGCAATCAAGTTTTAGCTCATAGTAATAGATCGGCTTTTAGATACGATCCACAGATTGATTATGCTCAACAGTCTTCCGTCCAAATCGGCGACATGACAAAGATCTGCCCTAAGTGTTCTGCCAAAAAATGGGCCGATGAAGCTAATGGCATGTGCTGTGCTTCTGGAAAAGTTAGTCTCCCCAATATTAAAGAACCGCCACAGCCAATGAAAAATCTTTTGACAAATAATCATTCGCTATCTAGACATTTTTTAACCAACATCCGTAAGTACAATAGCCTTTTTCAAATGACTTCGTTTGGTGCCAAAGAAATAAGAGAAGGAAATTTTATGCCAACTTTTAAAGTAGAGGGACAGATTTATCATCTTATTGGTAGCCTTTTACCACCACAAGGCCAAAATCCACAATACTTGCAGATATATTTCATTTCAGACGCAGATCAGCTATCGTTGAGGTCAAACATAGCTCCAACGCTAAAAATCGATTTAATTAACGAACTACAGACCACACTGAATAGCCACAATGTATATATACAAAGTTTTAAACAAAACTTAGAACGTACCTCTTCGGATAATTTAAAGTTAATAATCCATTCTGACCGCCCGCCGCAGACAGCACACCCGGGTAGATACAATGCTCCAGCTGTAAACGAGGTAGCCGTTCTCTTGGTTGACGAAGAAAAAGGCCCCAGAGATATAGTGCTGCACGGAAGAGACGGCCAATTGAAAAGGGTCTCTGAGTTACACCGATCGTATGATCCACTACAGTATCCCTTAATGTTCGTTAAAGGAGAAGACGGGTATTATTTAACTATTCCACAGCAAGATACAGCGACAAACAAAACTGTGACGTGCATGCAATTTTATGCATTTAGGTTGATGTTTAGAGCTGACTGTTTTAATCCATTACATTATTACAGGGACCTATTTAGTCAATTTATTGTAGATATGATGGCAAAAATGATATCGGAAAGATTGAATTACATATGTCGTAATCAACAGAGATTAAGGGCTGAAGAATACATTCATCTCAGAGACGCTTTAAATCAAGACGGAAATTTTGACCCATCAAATATCGGTCAACGCGTAATCTTGCCATCTTCATTCACAGGTTCTCCACGTTATCTGCATGAAAAAACCCAAGACGCGATGACTTATGTCCGAAACTATGGGAGACCAGATCTGTTTGTCACTTTTACGTGCAACCCCGAATGGCCTGAAATTAAAGCGGAACTACTACCTGGTCAGCGTTCTTTCGATCGTCATGACATAATTTCAAGGGTATTTCATTTAAAGATGAAGAAATTAATAAAATTATTCAATAAAGATGAAATATTCGGCAAAGTGAAATGTTTCATGGCAAGTGTGGAGTGGCAGAAGCGAGGTTTACCACACTGTCATATGCTGTTTTGGCTAGAAACAAAAATTCAACCAGACGAAATTGATAGTCTGATAGTTGCGGAACTGCCCAACCAACAAAACGATCCGATACTGTTCGATATCGTAACTAAAAATATGGTGCACGGACCATGTGGAGAGCATAACTTAACAGCACCATGTATGAAAAACGGAATTTGCACAAAAAAATACCCACGACGCTTGGTCAACGAAACTCAGACCGGAGAGGATGGATATCCAGTTTATCGTCGTCGTGACACCGCAAATGGAGGACAGAGTGCTTCGCTATATATCAGAGGCAGTAATTTTACTATAGATAATAGCTGGATTGTCCCTTATTCTCCACTTTTGTGCAGGACGTTTAACGCTCACATAAATGTAGAGTACTGCCACTCAGTTCAAGCCATCAAATACATTTGTAAATACATAAATAAAGGATCGGACCAAGCTACATTTGGCGTCAGAAACCCAAATGATGAAGTGGAAAACTACGTGAATGGCCGTTACATCAGTACATCTGAAGCTGCTTGGCGAATATTCGAATTCCCGATCCACGAGCGCTATCCTACAGTCTTACAGTTAGCTGTCCACTTAGAAAATGGGCAAAGGGTGTATTTCACCGCAGAAACGGCTGAACAAGTGGCCCGAAATCCACGCAAAACAACTTTGCTTGCTTTCTTTGAGCTCTGTAATGAAGATGAATTCGCAAAGACACTGCTATACCACGAAGTCCCGCAATATTTCACATGGGCCAATAATAAGTTTACAAGAAGGAAGCGTGGTGAGAACGTAGTTGGCCATCCAGGAATAAAAAAAGATGCTGCTTTAGGAAGAGTCTATGGTGTTCATCCTTCTCAATCTGAGTGTTTTTATCTTAGGATGTTGCTGCATCACGTACGCGGTCCAACTTCATTCCAGCACTTGAAAACTGTGGACGGAGTTCTCAAAGAGACCTATCAAGCTGCTTGCCGTGCTAGAGGTTTGCTAGAAAACGATGACCATTGGGAAAATACTCTAAGAGAAGCATCGCTTTTGCAATGTCCAATACAACTAAGAGAGTTGTTTGTGGTCATACTTTTATTTTGTCAGCCATCGGAGCCATTCAAATTGTGGGACAGTTTCAAAGATGATTTGTGTGAAGATGTTAGACACAGAATCAGACAGGAAAATCAAGACTTCGCGTTACCATACAATGAGAATATTTATAACGAAGGTTTGATACAAATAGAAAATAGATTGTTGCAATTAAATGACAAAAGTCTAAGTGATTTTGGATTACCTTCTTCAGTTCGTACAGAAAACAATGTTGCAGATACAATGGCACATCACTACGATACAAATGATTTGACCGCTTTCGTCAATGAAAACCTACCAAAATTAGTCCCAGATCAAAAACATGCTTTTGAGACTATAGTCGACAGCGTGAATAATGACAAACGAAAAATATTTTTCTTGGATGCGCCAGGGGGAACAGGAAAGACGTTTCTTGCTAATTTGATACTTGCTAAGGTCAGAGAATCAGGGAAGATAGCAATAGCAGTTGCTTCCTCCGGAATTGCTGCAACTCTCTTGAGAGGTGGCAAAACTGCTCATTCTACTTTTAAACTTCCGCTATCTGTAAATCTTGAGCAACAATCTACATGTTCTATCCGCAAAAACGGGCCTCTAGGTAAATTACTACAAGACACCTCATTAGTTATGTGGGACGAATGCACGATGAGCCATAGAGCACATATAGAGGCCGTGAACAGAACCTTAAAAGACCTCAGGAACTCCTCTGCAGTCATGGGCGGGATTACTTTTGTATTTGCTGGAGATTTCCGACAGACTCTCCCCGTTATTAACAGAGGTACGCGAGCAGATATCATCAAAGCATGCTTGAAATCGTCTCCCTTATGGACTTCGATTGAAACATTAAAATTAAGGACGAATATGAGAGCTCATCTTCATGGAAGTGACAGTGATTTCCCACAACAACTGCTAAAACTTGGGGAAGGAATTTTCCCTGCTCCAAATTTAAGCGGATATAGTGACATTATTCTGGATGAGTATCTAGGCCAAATACTCCATGATTTGGAAAATTTAATAGATGCAGTATACCCTGATATCGAGAATTTGCACGAAAAGGACTTTCATTGGTTGTGCTCTAGGGCAATAGTATCAGTAAAGAATGATACTGTCAACGAAATAAACAATCTTATCGTTCAAAAAGTCAGCGGTCAGATAAAAAAATACAAGTCGATAGACACTGTAACTAATATTGAAGATACAGTTCATTATCCACAGGAATTTTTGAATTCCTTGAACCCTTCTGGATTACCACCACACGAACTGACGTTAAAAATTGGAATTCCAATCATGCTTTTGAGAAATTTAAGCCCTCCAAGCATGTGCAATGGGACGAGGTTGCTTATTAAGGAGTTAAAGGAAAATTTAATTGTAGCGACTATTATGACCGGTCCAGCAGCTGGTCAACTAGCTCATATACCGAGGATACCGATGATCCCAAGTGATTTGCCAATCCCATTTAAACGGCTTCAATTTCCGGTAAAAACATCTTTCGCATTAACAATTAACAAGTCCCAAGGTCAAACCTTCGAATTAGTTGGGATCGATCTGCGAAATAAATGTTTTACTCATGGTCAATTATACGTTGGCCTATCGCGGGTTGGAGCCCCTGAAAATCAATTTATTTTGCTGCCACAAAATAAAACCACATCAAATATTGTTTACAGGGAGGCTCTTACTCAATAAATTAAATGGCTTTTGTTTTGCGGTTATGACCTTTTAACAATTAGTATAAGTATAAATAAAAAAAATATTGAAAAATGACAAAAAAAAGTGAAAAATAATATATAAAAAAAATAAAAATAAAATATAAAAAACAATGTAAATACAAAAAAAAGTTTAAGAAAATATATTCACAAAAAAAAATTTATATCTTAGTTTTTTGTTTTCAATAAATGTTATTTTTTTAGAAACTCACTGTAAAACATTGTGTATTTTCTTTTATTATATTATTATGCCCGTGCGAAGCCGGGATGGGCTGCTAGTTAAGATATAAAAATCAGCGCAATAATCTTTACAACTGCTTTGTTAGTTTGCGTAATATTCTTAAGAGAAAAATGTACTGTTCAGGAAATATTTTCAAATTGTTCTAAATATCAGTAGTATAACTGCTAACGTAGAAGGTTGAAAGTAGAGGTTTGAAAATTCTCAGAAATGGGTCTCCAGCCAAGAGCAAATAGGGGGAAAATATGGATGGAAATAACCAACCAGATAAAGATAAAAGCCAACATTTAGGGTTTTCAATTCCCTTGCCATTTTGCCAACTTTCCCTTGATAGCTGCTCGCCCCTGAAAGGGGCCTGCGAACCTCAGTTTGAGAACCGTTGCCTTAAAGTCCTTCCCACTCTATCATCTCTTAATTATTAAGTTCTAGAACTGGGTGGATTCTTATATTAGTTAATGTGAGTAACTTCCAAAAAAAACTATATCAACAGCAAGAAAAATTATTGTGGATATAAACAAATCTATCTCAAATCTATCAAACTATGTGAGCTGCAGCTGTCATTTTTGATATAGGCCTTTATTATCATTATCTATAAAAATCATTAATTGTATAGATATATATCAGTACAGTGTCTTACGAACTTCTTGGGTTATACGCTTATGTACTAATTACTGTAATGTGTTAGGGATTAGGAAGGTTTAGTTTTGAGGAAGTACATCCATATAGTAAAATGTTTTAAAACTTAGCCACAAAAAAAAATTCTAAAAGGTCCTTATCATGAAAAGTGAACTGTACATTAACTAAGATGAATGAGATAACTAACAGGATACTTCAAACAAGGTCTATGTAAGAGAACCATTATGACTCAGAGAACAAGCCCCAACGTACACAAATCTCGATGTTAGGCGGCAAATTGTACTTTTTTAGAAGAATTTGAACCCATCCTTAGGGAGGACCAATCCATCTTGTGGAAAATATCTCTCAAAGGACAAGGTGAGAGTCCTGGGAGAGGACCCCTGCTAATGATTCTGAAGACGATGTGTCTCGGGAAATCTCCTGAGAGAGAAATCTTCACTGGACCGAGTATCGTTAACAGGATGCCGACAATGGTGTGGCAAAGGTATCGGGAAGCTATTGGGAATACAGGTGTCAACGTGAGACTGATTTTGTATATATTTGGAAGGCACTCATTAAATACATTTTTATTTTTTAAATTTAGCTTATGTGTAGCTCTAGTACGCCTATATAGAGATGTGAAAAAAATATTGACACTTTACTAATCTCGATATTTTCTTTTCGATACTAATAATTTTTTACTCGATAATTTCACAGCAATTTTGAGGTAGTTTATACGAATTTTCATGGAAGGGGAGGGGGGAAAATAATTAGAAAAAACCCTTTTCAGTACACATGACGGTGATTTTAACCCTGACCTCCCCGTCATCAGCAGGCTAGTCTAACATTATAGTGACGCCTTAGACCGTTCATTCACTGAAGCGAATTACTTTGTTTTCACACCACCCCCAGTTCACCCGACCGAGATTGAAACCTCGATCTCCCCGTCCTCAGCAGTCGAGCTTCAATACGACAAGCGCTATATTGATGTTAAAGTCAAACAGAGTGTTTTGTTTTAGATACAAATCTAGTACTAACTGGCGTTATAATGAGCTAAGCTTGGTTTTCACTACGTAAGTAATGATTACTAAATGGTAAAATTTATAATAACACGTTTCTCATCCCCACCCACCACCAAAGTCAGGGAAGTCCATAAAAACATGAGAAAATAAAAATACAGTACTGATATAACTTCATTGACTATATTACCTCATTTAACCACGGTACAGCAATTTTAGAACTCTTAAAATGGAGCCTTGCTTATTCGGGAAGTGACATTTTCTTGAAGACGTTCCCATAGAACAACTTTTTACCACCCCATCTGATCCATTATATTTAAGTTCACTGGGCCCATTAGTCCAGATTCATTTGACGCTCATTTCAAGCAATATTCACAGATCGTCTGGCCATAAACATTTTCCTTGTTAAAACACTAAAGGACTTCACACTGAAGGAAGCGACATACCTCAACGATCGTGATCATGGATGAGGTAAATTAATGACGTTTCTTACATGTGACTTGACGGAAGGAGGAGATTTGATTTCTAATGTTGATGAATTTACGTTTTATTCAGATAATTTTAAAGATTTTACTACCATTACTGTTTCCAGCTTATAGACTGGGTCAGTTTTTTTTACTCTAGTCATATAGACCTGACGTAGCTTCATATGCCTTATAACCTATCTTAAGACTAGGACCGGGACAACATCCAGTCTCCGGCCTTTAATTTATCAATGTGAAAAGGTAACCCCATATTTTTATCAATAATATTTTCAGCCATGCTGGGAATTGAACTTGGCATCCTTAACTCAGTAGGCAGACACGCTACCGAGTGAGCTAAGGTGTCGGACAGTTCTAAAGATGTGACAGTGAAACAAAAACCATAGATTCTTAAATCATTCTAAAAATAGTCCTACAATGTGAGAAAATTATTATTTTTATCTCGAATTAGTTGTTTTGGTAAATTTGATTTTTTAAAAATCCTATACAATTTAGGTTAATTGGCCTGGTCATGAAAATGGCTACCAGAATGTCGATTAAAAAAGTTTGTGGATATAAATGTATATCTCTTAGAAGGAAACAAGAAAAAGGTATTTTGAAAATCAAATCAATGTTTTCAAGGAACAAATAGCAGAATGAGTGTTTAAACTCGTCAGAGGAAGAAGAGTTAAAGTGCTATCATTAGATAAACAAGAAGCCTTGCAGGGTGAACTACTCATTTTCTTCCCTCTACTTTTATTTATTACATTAGCGTCCAAATATAAAAGTGCTTAGACTGTTTAGGTGCGTCAAGTTAAATGCAGCCCGCTTCCCAAAATAGCTTCAAAATATCCAAGTAAGCAACGAAACGACGTTAAGTTCTTCCCGGTAGGGTTTACGGGGCAATAAGTGTCTCAAAACTGATCCATCATATATTCAGACACATTTCAAACGAACGAACAATTAGTTGCCAGAACATTTCGCCGTCATTCTACCACGCATGTGTGGAGCTGTGGGTGTAAATATTGTCCTAGATTTGGTCACACTGTCGCGAATACTCTTGGGACACTATTCGTGACGTATCGCTTTGTGGCGTGTCGCAGGAAACTGGTCAAAACATTGTTACCAACCTCACAATATAACATTTCTTATTCGTTGTGTTTGCAGTGTTACATCCTTCTTGTTTGATTGATTAGCTTTTGAAACTAACAACTACTGGAAACCGCAACAGTGGTCACGTGATTTGAGGCGGTTTGCACTCAAATTTCATCAGTCGTGTAAGTTATTCTTTTTTGGGTCCATGCACTCCTCCTAGAGATGTAAGACGGACATTTTTTCAGTGTGGAAACTTTACATGAAAACCATTCTTTAATTTTTTCTGAAAAACTTTACAAAATGGACAATGTTCATTTATTGTTTTCTGGACAAAATTTCACTTATTAAAATGGAACAAATACAATAAATTCTGAAAATAGAAAAATGACACCTGGACACGGGAATCGAACCCGGGACCTTCGGCTTAGTACGCCAATGCTCTTACCACTAAGCTATCCAGGATTCGTCCCGTGCCCATGGTCATTCTTCACTCATAGTTTAAGGCAGAGTCTGAGATAGACGTGGAAGTCGTCAGCTTATAAACATGTGATTATCTAAGATCACAGCCATCAGACAACGCAGCCATCAGCGACTCGGTAGTTGGCAATTTTGCGGCCAATTGACAATTATATATATAATTGTACAGGATTGCATATATTAATGAAACAAATAGCCGAAACTATTGTTAATGCATTTTAGTGAGGATTACACCTTTTAGATATNCTTAGATATCATTGTCTGATGGCTGTGATCTTAGATAATCACATGTTTATAAGCTGACGACTTCCACATCTATCTCAGACTCTGCCTTAAACTATGAGTGAAGAATGACCATGGGCACGGGACGAATCCTGGATAGCTCAGTGGTAAGAGCAGTGGCGTACTAAGCCGAAGATCCCGGGCTCGATTCCCGTGTCCAGGTGTCGTTTTTCAATTTTCAGAATATGATATCTAAGAGGTGTAATCCTCCTAAAATGCATTAACAAATAGTTTCGGCTATTTGTTTCATTACAATAAAAATAGTTCAAGTTAATTTTTTTGTTGTGACGTTAACACTAAAATTATTATTGTTTTAATTATTATTATTTAGCACCGGGTCTTACTACTCATTTGATTTATACGCTTTAGTACTAATTACACTAATGGGTTAGGAATCGGGAAGGTTTAATTTAGAGGGAAGTGAACCCGCATTTGCGTGAAGAGGGAGGAAAAAAAATTAGGGAAAAAACAATTCGCCCGGTTGAGATTTGAACCTCGATCTCCCCGTCCTCGGCAGTCTATCTCCCACGAAACAAAACTAGCGCGATAGCTAGTTACGCCATCGAGTTTGGTAATTATTATTAAATGAGCTACAATAGAGCAGTAACTGTGATTCCAATTTTCTTCCTACCTTCACGCATCGATTATAGCGCTAGTTGGTTTAATGTGTTACTGACGTCATGTCTCCTGTGGACCAGATAATATTAGCCCTAAATATTATATGCAAAACCTTAACAAACACATACCCTTTTCCCTGCGATTCGATGATATAAACTTTTCACTTGAAAGTGATAATCCATCATAATTATTGCTATCGGATTGGATTTAGTATTTTCTAAATATTAATAATAATATTATTTAGCACCATGTCTTACTACCCGTTCGGGTTATACGCTTTAAGTACTAATTACGCTAATAGATTAGGAATTGGGAAGGTTGAATTAGAGGAAGTGAACCCGCATTTGTGTGGAGGAAGAGTGGAAAACCATTTAGGAAAAACCACCCCAGTTCACCCGACCGAGATTCGAACCTCGATCTCCCCGTCCTCGGCGGTCGAGCTAAACACGACTTGCGCGTTAGCCAACTACGCCACCGAGGCGGGTTATTTGCTAAAGATTTAATGAGAAGAGGACAGCAGGGAGAGTGGTTCTATAGGTACGAAGAGACCTGCTATGAAAAGGGACGCTCCCTTGAATATAAGGAAGTGTTGTACAGGGCATATTTGTATACTTCATTCACGGTAGGAGTTTACCTCTGATAGGTCTTTTTTCCTACCAATATCCTACTCTATAATAGATTTCTGGTAGGGAAAAAGGCCTTTCAGAGGTAAACTCCTACCGTGAACGAACTTTACCCATTATCTCATATGCAGCAGAAACTATGGATCTGTTATATATAATAGCTTCATGATATAAACATGGACATTAACAGTAAGAGAGACTAGGAAAGTGGAGGCCATAGGAATTAAGTTTGTGAGGAGCATATTAGTTGTAACGAGGAGAAACAAGATTATGAATGAAGTGATCCGGGAAAGAGTAGGAATACAAGGCGTACATGAGATAATATAGGAAGTAAAACCTAGATGGTATGGGTTTGTAGTGAGGATGGACAAAAGTAGAAAGCCAAAGAAATTGTTAGAAATGAGGTAGCCTATGTAGGAAAAATAACACAAGGGAGGTTAAGAAAGGGATGGGAGAAGCAGATAGCAGAAAGTGTTCAAGTGAGAGGAGAAGAATGGAAGAAATTAAAGGAGGAAGAATGGTGGAAGGATAGAGGAAGACCCACCTCGGTGGCGTAGTTGGCTAACGCGCTTGTCGTGTAGAGCTCGACTGCTGAGGACGGGGAGACCGAGGTTCGAATCTCGGTCGGGTGAACTGGGGGTGGTTTTCCCTAAATGGTTTTCCACTCTCCCTTCACGCAAATGCGGATTCACTTCCTCTAATTCAACCTTCCCCATTCCTAATACATTAGCGTAATTAGTAATTAAAGCGTATAAACCGAACGGGTAGTAAGACGCAGTGCTAAATAATAATAATAACAAACGAATGGTAGACTATACTCAACTAATAGGCCTATATAGGGAAAGAAAGAGTTATGGACGTGCGTGGAGCTATGTTTATATCTGCGTCAATTTGTTCATCAACCCTGCTTTTACTAACAAATATTTTATGATTGATTAAATTCAACTGTACGCCACGTTGCCACTGAATTCCACCGCATCTCTCTTGGGGTACACGCACCACAGTTTTGCAAATATGGTCTCAAGTATCGGGTTCATAAATGACTTGATTATTTTTAGTCAAGGTTCAAATATAGACAGTGTGAACTGAGATTGGTTGACGATTTCACAACTTCTACAAATGAATGCTCGTGCCTGCAACGCATTTTCTCCACCTGTTTTATCTTATAACAACGTCTTACTACCTGTTCAGGTTATTTGCATTTATGGTAATTACTCTAATAGAGTAGGGATGAGTATACAGGTATTTTAGATGTGATCTACCGGCATTTTCACCGAAGAAGAGTGGGAAACAATTTAGTAAAATCACTTTTAGTAGACCCGGCCAAGATTCGAACCCCGATCTCCCCATCGTCAGCAGGCCAGTATAACACTACAGTGATATCTTAGAGGCTTAGACCATTCAACCACTGGAGTGGGTTCCCTATCTATTAGCTTGTACTAAATAAATTAAGTGTATAGTAGGTAGGTAACACACTTAAACTAATTATTTTAAACCCACCTCGGGGGCGTAGTTAGCTAACGTACTAGTTTCGTGTTGAGCAAGGCTGCCAAGGACGGAAAGATCGAGGTTCGAATTTCAGTTAGGTGAATTGAGGGTGTTTATTTCGAAATGGTTTTCCACTCTGCTTCCACACAAATGTGGGTTAACTTCCTCTAAAATTCAACCTTCCCAATTCATAACCTATTGTAGTAATTAGTACTGGAGCGTATAGCCCGAACGGGTAGTAATACGCGGTGATAAATATATACTATATAGCACCGCATAGTACTATCTTATATATATATATATATCTATATATATATATATATCACCACGTATTACTATTATATATATAAATTGTCATGGCAAACTAAATTCTACAAACCTAACCCTACACACATGAATTTGGTATTTGGATTCTAAAACGAACACGTTTATTATGACTTTTCTTTTTGTTTACTTGTTCACTGTATTTTACTCTTCGTCAAGGCAAACCACATATTTAACAAATGGGGTAGGGATGAAGTAGATCCAATTTATAGGAAGCGTACTCGCATTTGCATGAAGTTAGAGTGAAAACCACTATGGAAAAACTTTAATCAGCAAACCAGATGCATCTAAATTCCTACTTTTGATAAAGGGAAAGAGGGAAATGGGGCATATAATGCATCGCTGTTATCATTTTTTTAGCCTACATTTTTCCAATTTGAAACTTTGGGGGCACCTTTCAAATATCAAGTTGTGAACCTGAACCTGGCATTTAACCACCCACTCCGTTAAGCACGTGATCTAAGTTCATATATTTTTGTTTGGTGGTGACGGAGAGTTCAAGGTTCAACTGTAGGTAACTTTTCCTAAATGATTCCGCACTCTCCCTCCATAAAAATGAAGGAACAATTCGACTAAATTATATTTTAATCATTTCTGTCAAATTAGTTTAATTACTTATACAAGGTTAAGTATTGCAATTTAACCTTATTATTAGCCTTAACAAATTTGTTAGCATACGAATAATTTGGTTGACTTAAGTATTGCCTGAATTGTGATAGTCTACTTAATTAAAACATAAGTGTTTCGGGCTGTGTTATTAACTAGAACAAATAATTTTAAAATAGCTTGTAAAATATCGAATTTACTTATACTTAGAGTGAGGTGAATAATTAATGGGCATCCTCTATATAATAATTATGTATTATCCAAACAGAGAGTCAAACACGATGAAAAAATAATTGTAGCCTATGTGTTTGATATAATTATCTTTAATAGTGTACTCTATTTTACGGC
>CABFOW010000018.1:533491-556609 GCA_902141385.1 Timema californicum
AAATGTTATTAGGGACGTACAGGGTGGGGTGTGAACAATTAGGTGATATATTATAGGGCGACCTGATGGTCTAGGGGTAAGGTGTTGGACTTCTGTGCTGGGGGTCCGGAGTTCAATCCTCAATCTCAGCACAGATTTATCCGATTGCCAAACCCTTCCTTCACCTCTGACAAGACTTGTATTAATCACAACTTGTGAATGTGAGGAATGCCAGGCCTCCACCTTGGTTCGGAATCCACGTTAAACTGTAGGTCCTCCATTTCATCTCACAATCACCCTACCAATACACATTAGCGTAAGTGCGTATAGCCCGAATGGGTAGTTATATGTGATGCTAATAATAATAATAATAATATGTTAATTTTCAAGCTACAAATCGTCTAATAGCTTTTGGCCCACCCGGTATATACAATATCAAAGAGACTACACATACAGTTCTAACAAGTTCTGCTTACCCTGGAGACCCTCTACGCCACGCCACTGGTTCTGGCTTCAATACCAACTATCAACATTTTAAATAAGCTTACTGTACCTGAGAGAATGATAGATTTGGATAGAAAGAATATCTTATTTTGTATTATTTATATTATGCTCATTACTTTATTATCTAAGAAAAACAGACAAGGTGAGATTGATGCCTTCTCCCACGTATACTTTAGTGTGGATTACCTTTTTACACTAATTTAAGGATACGGTATTAAGGAAGATTAAAAGTGAAAGAAAAACTTCAATTTTTTGGCTGAAAAGAAAATGTAACACTTTTATTCCAAATAAACAGCCAAAACGGATCATTAAACCGGTTGATATATAAATTCCACTTTTCATAATGAAAGTAAGGACACTGACGTTGATATAATTCAAGCCTTTAAAAAAAATGGAGGTATTTTAAAGAAACAAATATTTACAATTTAGGAAAAATATTAATATATTAAGATGTTCGATATGGAGGTGGGAGGTAGGAGGCTGAGAGGAAGGCCACGGGACAGATGGCTGAAGGGAATAAATAGGAGTGTGGAGGAGAGAGGAGAAAACTGGTCCAGGGTGGAGATAGGAAAGAGGAAGTGGAGAGACTTACGTTCCAAACAGACCCAGCCATTGGCTGGGAGCTGTTCATGATGATTATGATTTCTCGTTTTCCAATTTGTTCCCGGAATTATGTCCCAGAAAATATACCTTTTTAAATAGAAACAATGATATAAATTATTTAATTAGCTATATTTAAAAAACCTAAACTTATTAATTTTAAATATTGATTAAATATTTTTGGATGTGGAACTTAAATATATCCATTTAGAAGGAAATATAATGGTGTCTTTCTATGAGTCTATATTGGTTCTTTGAAAAGATCACTTATTTTTTCACCATGTCTTATAACCCGTTCTGGCTATCCACAGTAGCCCCATGGCCTCTTTGGTGCTGACTGACAGTTGATGGCGTTGAAAAGTTACCAGACCAAATTATATATCCCTACGCCAAACCATATGATCTGAAAAAACATGTGTTTAGCAGCTGTCATTTCTGACAGTCAAAATTTAGGTAAATACCTAAATGTTGACTGTCAGAAGTTAGATGTGAGCTGTCAGTCAGCACCAAAGAAGACCATGGGGCTACTTTACATATTAACAATAATTTGGAATAGATGAGCAAGAAGTAATTTATAGGAAATATACTATACATTTGTGTGGTTGGAGAGGTGAAAACCATTTATATAAAGTAACCCTCTGTATACCAACATGAATTCAAACCCTGATCTATAGTCTTAGCACCATCTCTCACTACCCATCCGGGTTACGCGCCGATCTCCTACTAACCGGTAACTCAGCCTATTGTGAGAGTGACGCACTTAGACCACGCGACCATTGAAGTAGGTCCCAAGGATTATTAACAGATTATCATAAGAAATAGGGATGATTTTTTTTTCTTATGAAGTGCACTAGAATTAACGAGCTAAGAAAATGGGATAACCATAGTCACAAAAAAAACCTGTTGAGATGGGAAATGTTCACCCAACTGGGATTCAAACCTCTAATTAACCACATTGGTGATTGCATGGTCTAACGGAGGGGGTTAGCAAACTTTTTGATATCATGGGCCTTATGGGCTCAAACAGAAATTTTGGTGTGGTAATTTATGAAAACATTTCTAGTGAGAAAACTTTATATTAAATCCCATATAGTAATTAGTTTCTAGTTTATTTTTATGAACACAGTTGTTTGTTTGCTAGATCCTTTACGGGCCTCGGTCGCTGGGTTAGTCGGTGCGCACGGACCCAGTATGTGGGCCATAAGTTGTGAACTACTGGTCAAACGCATCACGTTCATATTATCCTAAATTTCTGGAAGGTCAAAGCACGAATATCGTCTGGGTTTAAGCCTAATAATATTGGTTTTTAATTTAGGATTTTCTCACTGTCCCTTAATGCCAATTTAAAGGCGCATTTCCACTTCTTGCTTCCTCATCCCTATCGTAATTAATATATCCGCATGAAAACTAAATGAATATGTAGGGTAGGAGAGTGAGGTTGGATGTAAACCTCTAACTATACTTTACATGTTAGAAACAATATTATTTAGGGTGACCTGGCGGTCTAGGGGTAAGGTGTCAGACTTCTATGCCAGCGGCCGGGGTTCAATCCTCGGTCCCGGCACAGATTTATCTGATTACCAAACCCTTCCTTCACCTCTGACAAGACATCTTGTGAATGTGGGGAATGCCAGGCCTCCACCGTGGTTCGGATTCCACGTTAAACTGTAGGTCCTCCATTTCATCTCACAATCACCCTACTATTACACATTAGCATAAGTGCGTATAGCCCGAACGGGTAGTAAGACGCGGTGCTAATAATAATAATAATAATAATATTATTATTTAGCACCGCGTCTTACTACCCGTTCGGATTATACGCTTTATGTACTAATTACGCTAATGGATTAGGAATTGGGAAGGTTGAATTAGAGGAAGTTAACCCCCATTTGCGTGGAGGGAGAGTGGAAAACCATCTAGGAAAAACCACTCCCAGTTCACCTGACCATGATTCGGACCTCAATCTCACTGTCCTAAGCAGTCGAGCTCAACACGACAAGCGCGTTATCCAACTACGCCACTGAGGTGGGTTAGAAATAATAGATATCCCTTCACATTTAAATAATAACATAGCGGTTGAAATCAAACTAAAAACTAACTATATCATTATAGCAGACCGCGTCTTACTACCCGTTCGGATTATACGCTTTAAGTACTAATTACGCTAATGGATTAGGAATTGGGAAGGTTGAATTAGATGAAGTGAACCCCCATTTGCATGGAGGGAGAGTGGAAAACCATCTAGGAAAAACCACTCCCAGTTCACCTGACCATGATTCGGACCTCGATCTCACTGTCCTAAGCAGTCGAGCTCAACACGACAAGCGTGTTATCCAACTACGCCACTGAGGTGGGTTATAAATAATAGCTATCCCTTCATATATAAATAATAACATAGCGGTTGAAATCAAACTAAAAACTAACTATATCATTATAGCAGAGGTATTCAACTTTTTTTTTTCACGTACCTAACTTTGTACCTCCAAAGTCATTGCAAAGTTTATGCTATACATATTCTATAATCTGCAAATAAAATAGATCATCTTGATACAAAATAATGCTTTAACATAAGTTTTAAATGATAAACATAATATGTTTGGATACCTTTTGATTGTATTCATGATCAAATTAAGGTGGAAGTGTAGGGGATGCGATAAAAAGTAAATGTTTTTGCAGTTTTTATAGTATAACATGTTTTAGTCAAAATAAATAAATAATTATCTAGTAGAAACATAAGAGTTTAATTTTCTTCACTTAGTGATCTTAACAGTTCTTTAATATCTGTCAAGGGTGTCCTGGAATAAAATAAAATGCTATATTTTTCTCTTCACTTAAAAAGTTTGTCATCTAATTCCACCATGCTCATTTTAGATATTCAAGAACTGTTAATTTCACCAAGTGTAGAAAATTTAACTCTACGTTAGTACTAAAGCAATGTTTTATTTATTTTTGGAAGAAAAAAAAATGAAATTTTGTTATAAAATTACAAAAACACTTGCCTTTTCTTGCGTTCCCTATATCCCCACCTTAAGGGCAATTTTTATAGCAAAACATTTTTTCAGCCCAAAATAATTAAAATATCGCTCAAGTATAAAAAAAGAGAGTTTAATTTTCTTCAGTTGGTGATCTCAACAGTTGATGATTATCTGTCACGAGCATAGCAGTATTGGAGGACAAAATTTTTAAAGTAATAGAAAAAGTGGTCATTAAATTCTAGGACAGCCTCTAACTGGTATCATCACAGTGACTCACATGAGGGGGCGTGCTTTTGGCCCCCGTACTTTCACCACCCTCCGACCTCCTTAACCCACCCCCCATCCCCCTGCAATATTTCCGCGACACTGAATTCTCCTCAAATAATCCATCCGTCCCGTTCGCTTGCCAGATGAAGACACCCCATGTCAAACTCAACAAGGGGATGGAGATGTAATTGGAAGAATGCGATAATTGTTATAGGATTGCTTTATTTGGACTTTAGTTGGAAAAAAAAGAGGATTATGGAAGAACATTATAATGTTGCTGGGAACTTTTTTTTTCAATGCACAATTTCCCAAAGTTTTTTTTAAAAGCAAATATAATTACACATATCGTTTTAATAAATATATTTCACTCGTTTATTATTATTTTATTTATTTATTAGAGGTGTTTAACGTGCACTTTCTCCTTCCAAGCAAATTATTCTAAAATACTTCCTTCCTCATCCTTATTCCATTAGAGCAATAATTATAATATATGCGTTTAGTCTGTACATGTTGTAAGAAGCGGCGAGGAAATGAACGCGGGATCTTTCTTAACTAGAAATGCTTTGGCACTGAGCTAGCTGTCGTGGGTTCATCCCGCGCTTAGGGTTATTCTTTATTCAAAGTTCAAAACCTCATCCTGCAATTATTAAATTTTCTACGAAGTGCAACATAAAGATGATTTCGAGTCACAAGTGGAGATGGTCTCAATAATATCTTAAGAACGACGATGAATTATACACGTCCATCAGAGACCCTGACTTATTCAGGATGTGCAAGAGGGTCTTGAGTGGTTTTTGAGGTTTCATTTGTTTGTTTGTAAACCATTTGTAGGTCTAGTATTTTGATTAATAAATTTGGTTCCATAATAAACGTGGTAGAGGATTTCGTTTAACATTTTCATTGCTATTAAAACCACTTTAATCTATTTATTGACCTTACACTAACAAATAATAAGACGTTAGTAAATATGTAAAATGGTTCTCCACCCTTGCTCCACGCAAGTGTGAGTACAACTACTTTAAACTCAACCTTCTTCATCCCTAACACACGATGGTAATTAGTACATATAAGTATAACCCAAACGGGAATTAAGATGATATATATATATGATGTATTTTGTTATTCCAAGGAAGCTATTATAAAATGCCCTCAACCATGTAGTTTTTAGCACAAAGATTTGTCAATCCAAAGAGAATAGCTTAAAAAAAAAATTTCAAAGATAATTACAAATTTGCCTGTAAGCCCTTTAGCTATGAGTGAAGAATGACCTTGAATTAAAGACAATCCCTAAATAGCTCAGTGGTAAAGCATCGGTGCGTTAAAGTGCAGGTTTCTCTGGTTCGAGTTTCATGTCACGGTGTTATTTATCAACAATAAGTTATTTAGTTTAAGTTAAAAAAATTATAACGTAAAAGTTGTATCCATAACCAAAGTTAATTTTCATCAATGTAAATTCTAAAAGGCTGGACCAAGTAACAAATATTTAATGTAGAAGCCCACTATATTTATTATAATAATAATTATTATTATTATTAGCACTCTGTCCTACTACCCGTTTAGGTTATACGCACTTACGCTAATGTGTAATGGTAGAGCGATTGTGAGATGAAATGGAGGACCTACAGCTTAACGTAAGATCCGAAACACAATAGTGGCCTGGCATTCCCCACACTCACAAGATGTGATAAAAACACGTTTTGTCACAAGTGAAAGAAGGGTTTGACAATCAGATTTAAAAAAATATATTTAGTATGGTTGTACCAATGAGGATATCGATGAATCGTTATTGGGTGATTATCATCGGCAATTAATCGTAACCGGAGATTATCATGTAAACTAATCGTTCTATAGGTAAAAATTAGAGAAAAATTTTCTATTTTCGAGTTTAGGGATCAAAATTGCAAGTTAAAAAAAACACATATACACACTGCATCTAGGTTGTGGGCTATGTAAAAATTACATAACCAGATAAAAAAAAAAGTTTATACCATTGATAAAACTAACTATCTAGTTCCAACTGTACTTTTTTATGCATAACATCTTTTTGTATTAACTGCTATCATTCTATTAACCATATTTCCCAATAGGCCTAGTTATTAATAAATAATCGATAATCGGGACTAATTGATGTACATAGTCGTAATATGAACAAGCATGAACAAGTATTTTAAACAATCGGTAATCGCTATCTTTAATAGGTACAGATCTAATTTTTACCAACATCAATGCTTGTGGGGTTTATTGAGTCCCTTTCGCAATAGATCGAATCACTGGTGATGGGAGATCGGGGTTTTAATCATATTTAGGTCTATTGAGGGAAATTTTCCCTCGATGTTTTTCCAATCTCTCTTCATAAAAAATAAGGCTATATTTCCTCTGAATTCTACCCAGTTAAAGTAAATATGTGAAAATGCCGGACGGTTAGTTGATGTGGTGCACAAAACGATAGTGTTTTTAATCTGGGATAAGTTAATATTTGGGAAATTACTCTCACTTTCTTTTTTAAGTTGGTATAGTGCCTAAATATTTTTTCATCACTAGCTGTTATTCTAAGTAATCTAAAGTAGATGCTAAATTTATAAACCAAATGAGAATATTTTCGTGCAGGCCTATACTAATTTGGGATGAGTTTAAGTCCCTCTAAGAATCTCGGTTTAGTTCCTTAGTAGGAAAAGGTACCATAATTATATGTTCCTTATGTATAATTTATATGAAGGCTAACTATCCGTTATTTTTGTGAAGATTTTCAAATCAATATATTTTTTTGTAATATATATTTTATCATTACTTACCACTATTTCTATTTTTTTTCCATGCACTGTGTTTTACTACGCATCCGTGCTATACACATTTTAATCACACAACTTGAGTAGAATTAGGAAGGAGGAATTTATAGGACACGTATAGTAGCCCCATGGCTTCCTTTGTGCTAACTGACAGCTCACAGCTGACTTCTGACAGTCAACATTTAGGTATATACCTAAATTTTGACCGTCAGAAGTGACAACTGCTAAACACATGTTTTTGCAGATCATATGGTTCGGCGTAGAGATACATAATTTAGTCTGATAACTTTTCAAAGCTTTTTGCTGTCAGCTATGAGCTGTCAGTCAGCACCAAAGAAGCCATGGGGCTACTTTAGCCATATTTAAGTAGAGATAATAGCCTCCTCGAGTTACCCCCTAATTATTATTATTAGTATTAGCACCGTGTCTTACTACCCGTTCGGGTTATACGCACTTAAGCTAATGTGTAATGGTAGGGTGATTGTGAGATGAAATGGAGGACCTACAGTTTAACGTGGGATCCGAACCACGGTGGAGGCCTGTCATTCCCCACATTCACAAAATGTCTTGTCAGAGGTGAAGGAAGGGTTTGGTAATCAGATAAATCTGTGCCGGGACCGNCGGACCTCCAGCACAGAAGTCCAACACCTTACCCCTAGACCACCAGGTGACCTAACCCCTAATTATATAAGCAAATGTTGATGGGTGTATACAAATTGTTTTGAGGTGGGAATCCAGTAAACGGGAGAAAAGTTAAATATTTTTGCTGTTTTTTTTTAGCAAAACCTTTTTGGTTTAAATATTTAAAAAATATTGCTTATATACAAACATAAGAGCTTAATTTTCACCCCGTGGTGACCTCAAAAGTGTTTGAATATCCATCAAGTGTATCCTGGAATTTAATGATAACTTTTTTCTTAATTTAAAAATGTTGATAGATAATGTCACTATGCTGATGACTCATATTCAACAACTGTTGATATCACTATGTGAACAAAACTAAACTCTTTGTTTGTAGAGAAGCAATAATTTTTTTACTATGACAAAAAAAAGCTATAAAAACTGCAAAAACACATAGCCTTTTTCGCATTTCCTGCATGCCCACCTTAACACAATTCATTACGGAAAAGAAATAAAGGGTCATTTCAGAGTTTGAATAATAATTTCAATAGTTTTTGAAATTATATTTAAAAAATCAAATTACTGGTAATAATTATGAGTCTAAATGAAAGTTTTATCTACAAGTAAAATTCTATAAAATGCAAAGAAAACATTTTAATTCAAAGAAAATACAGAAAAATTAAGTTTTATAAAAACAATATTTGGTCTTTGTAATATTTTTCTTATTTAAAGTACGGTTTAAATTACACATATTAAAGCCTCTTTATAAATAGCGTAGTTATGTTTGTTGCCAGTTCTTAAAATCAATATCAAAATTATGTTTTCATTAAATTAAATGTGAAAATGAAAATCATCTACTAAAATATGGTATTCATTCTTTTAACTGTAAAATTCATTAGCTATTTAAAATAAGTAAATTAACTAGTTCATTTGTGTGGTTTGTTAAAATATCAACTTGTTCCCATGCTCTAAATTGTTTGCCCATTTATTCTTAAATAAAAAAGTAGAATTATTATTAACCGAGCACTTAATACTTAACTTATTTTTGACACTTAATAAAAATAATGTTCAACCTTTTGAAATGATAGGTGGATCAAAGGCATAATAATAATAATTCTCCTCCGTAATTAACACATTTATAATAGTTCAATGGTTGAGATAATTACATACAATAAATTATTTTACCACGTTAAGCAAATTTAGTTTAAAATAGACTTAAGCTACTTCATATTATGTATTGCTAGAAAAATCTATTTTTGAGCAGTCAATCTATCATCTTAAGACTAATTAGTAACTCTGACCTACACGAAAGTTTTAAAAATAGAACCACTCAAAACATGAATCCAAACGCTGTTAAAAACAACAATGACTGCACAAAAAAAATCAAACCCCTACTATTTCATCCCTAAAAGAAATATGATAAAAAAAAATATTTTTTTTAAGTTTCTCATGGTAGGTTATTTTTAACACTAACAGAGATTTTGGTGTGAAAATAAAAATCCATAGGGTGAAATATATAGGCCTACTTTAATTCTTTTTTCAGTAAAGTGGGGGAGGGGGGGAATAGGGGCGTTTTTGGGAGGTGAAAGTAGCCCCCTACTGGCTGTCTACTCTCTGAGGTTATAAGGGGAGAAAGAGAGAAAGAGACCGGATGATGGTATGGGAGGGAGAGAGGGAAGCAAGAGGGACACGTCAAACTTGACAGCGAAGAGGGAAAAAGAGAGATAGATAGAGAGAGAGACGGAGAATGACGACATGTGTGCCCGGAGATTTCAGTGCTCGCTCGCTTTTAGTGAGGTTTTGTTAGTCGTACCCTAGAGCGGTTTAGCAGACAGTCAGTCGTGGGTCCAGTCCCACTTGTCTGGTCGTAAAACAAGGTCGTACGTAACGGGAGTTCGTAGTGGAACGAAAAGAAGGAAGATGTTTGACACGGTTGTCTCCATCAGTTTGGCTAATATCAATTTACGGCATTGATGGGACCAATTAATCCATCAAACAACAACTCCACTAGTCAAAACAAATGATTTATTTGTCGAAATAAGTTACCAGTGTGATTGTTATGTGAAACTGTTTACGCGTGTCATTTAGATAAACGAGTGACTCTTATATTATGTTTATTACTAAGCAACATGTTTTAAAAATTAAATAAAGATTGTTTTTTAAATATAAAAAACTTTAGTGTTGCTAATACTAGTCCACCTATATTTTTTAATGTTAAGGTTTTTAATCTAATTGTTTTGTTTTGACACGGTTGTGTTCCTAAGTGTTACATTAAAGTTTGTTATGAAATGTGACTAAATTTTTTACATTTGATAACTTATATGTTTTATTTAATCGAAGTAAGGTAACAAAAACAAATTAAGGTTATACCATTCTGTGTAGTCACTTACTGTGAGGTTAGGCGACACCAACAAGCTTTACGAGTTATCACTACAACCAACCAAACAAACTCACTAACGCTCTGCGCAGCTACTTACCTCACTTGATATTCAACCTTCTCTCTTTTGATTTACTTCTCTCTTTTTATCTCCCTGACAAACAAGCATTGCTCTGTCTTTCTCTCCCCCACTCTACACGTGCTCTTGTAGTTCAACCTTTCTCCACCACGCTCTCTGATGGCGCCACCATCGTGGCACGAGGTAATCCATCATGGTGGGTTGACGTCTCTCCTCTCTAATTGGTCGGCAGTCGAGTCACGTGGTATGCTAATTGGGTGACTGTGGGCGGGAACTTTTTTCTCATTGCCCCCTTATATGTCTCTCTCTCTCTCTCTCCAACGATATTCTCCTATCTTGTCTTTTAACACACTTTCCAGAAAAAAGGGGGGAAGAAGAAATAGAGGGAACTAGTTTTTCGAGGAAGTCTCTTTTAGGTTACAGTAGGCATAAAAATTCCTTTTCTTCAACCAATTTTTTTTCTTTTAAATATTACCATTTTATAGCGACTGAGTTCTCAAAAAGTAGTGAAACTGGTCTGTTCTTTTTAATCATCGCTACTACTTTTTTTCCATCCCCACCACCTCTTCCTCCAACTCTCCTTCTCTAACATTTTGTTCTACGGTTACTCTTTGTTTGCTTCTTAAACTAAAAAAAAAACCGTTTCACTTTGAAGGCCCTCCGTAAAAATACCCTTCGGTAAAATATTTTCCTCTCTCTCCCCACTGACGCGCTGCCCAGGCGGAGAAAGGGGCATCCCATAAAAATTAATGATCATGAGTTCGTTCTTGATGAATCCGGTGGTGGGCAGCGGTGGCGCGACTCCGTATCACCACCAGAACCATCATCAGCTTCACCACAATCATCACCCTCAGCACCTTTCACAGCAACAGCAGCAACAACAACAACATCAGATCCACGCTGCGGCCACCGCGGTCGTTGTTGATCCCAAGTTCCCTCCAACAGAAGAGTACAGTCAGAGTAACTACATCCCCTCGGCGGTGACCGGTAACGACTTCTTCGGTGCCGCGGGCCACCTAAGCCACCATCAATACCACCATCCTCAACGGCGTCGCGACCACCAACGGGGGGAGCAACTTTGGGTACACGAACTATTACCATCATCAACATCAGCTTCCTGCTCCCCCGCCACCACCACCTCACCATAACAATGCCATCCACCCTCACCACCATCCACCGCCTCCAGGGCCCCCAGTGCCCTTGCCTCCGGAGGCGCAGGCCGCGTGTGTTAGTCCGGTTCAAGAAGCGTCTTCGCCGCCCCCAACTGTCCACCAGATGATGCCTCTTCAAGAGTTGGTGCAACAACAGCATCAGTTGTCGAGGACGGAGGAGGATGACGACATCCCTGAAGACGACGATGACCTAAACTGTGATCAGGAACTCGATGAAGATGGTTCGGAGTCCGGGGATCGCGTAATATACCCTTGGATGAAGAAGATCCACGTGGCGGGAGTCGGTGAGTAACTGAAACCTATTTGGTGGAGTGCTATTTAATTTAAGGCGAGATTCTTTCACTTACTCAATCATGAGTTACCTTTTTAAATGCCACTTCGTAGGATAAACTATTTATAAAATAGGGCAACAGTATGGTTAGTTCTAAAATATCTGTAATACAAACTGAGATGCTGGTAAAATATTAGATCAAATTAGATTAGTTATGGAAATGTTTGATTGGGAAGATAAATGTAATAATCCTATTAGAACCCTATTTGTTTAAGGGCTGTAAAAAGTACAACTGGTGACCATCAAAAATAGTTTAGTTGTATTCACGTGTGTTTAAAACTCTATTATCATTATTATTATTATTATTATTAGCCCCACGTCTTACTACCCGTTCGGGTTATACGCACTTACGCTAATGTGAAATGGTAGGGTGATTGTGAGATGAAATGGAGGACCTACAGATTAACGTAGAATCTGAACCACGGTGGGGGCCTGGCGTTTCACACATTCACAAGTTGGGATTAATACACGTCTTGTCAGAGGTGAAGGAAGGGTTTGGCAATCAGATAGATCCGTGCATTAAAACTCTATTGATTGGGCAACTATTTACTTTTCATAGACCTAGTAAAATTGGTTTGTTACTTTCCAATGAATGAATTCTTATATCATAGTCGTAAACACGCTAACATTTCTTAAGATATTCTTTGCACTGCGTCTTAATAACCGTTCTAGCTATACGCTCTCTAATAGCTAATTATAATATATCTTGTCTTGTATTTATGTAATGTAGATATTAATATTAATATTACAATGTTGACAATCTTTTATTTTAGAGACAGTTAATGAATTAATAATAAACTAAACATTAACACAATTTTACTAAAAATACTGATATTTTTTCATGTTTCAATACAAGTATAGTCTTAACGAATTTCTTATTTGTGATATAAACATGTTACATTACATCTTTTATAATTAAATTAATAAAAGCTGAACAACCAAATACATATTGTCTGTAGGCCTATTTATTGAATAGCATCAATTAAGATATTTAACTTTTAGGACATATTAATTACCAAAATAAAAATCTATAGGTCATTCTTTATTTAGAATAACTTAGATGTTATATAATGTAGATTAAAATTAACTCTTAAAGCGATGTTGATTAACTTTATCAATATAGTCTTGTATCTTAGATCATAGAAAGTCTCTCTGGTATTAGCTTTTATTAATTACAATAATCCTAATAAATAATATTATTGATAAGATATATATAATTAGAGATTTTGGTTTGAAATAAATCAATATTAAAGAAAAAGAAATAAAGCCTAAAATATTTTAACGTAGGCCTACTAAAATCGGTTATTAATTGATAAATAAATGTAATAAAATTTTAATACATGCCTACTTTTACAATATAGTTAATTAATATATTGAAATATTAAATTTAGAAGCAATTATTCCTGAGATTTGATTAGTTTGTTTTAGTTTTGTCTACCAGACTATTAACAACATTGGCAGGCCTATAAATACATAGCAAAATGAATTTAATAGGGTGGTTAAGCTATTGACAGACAAAAATAAATTCAAAGCAAATACAAATAAGGATTCATTTCAAATACACCCAGATAAGATAGCATAAATATTACTGTTCCTTTATAGAGGCATGCCCCAATTTTCTTACCAATGGATAACCCTATCAGCTAGACAAAAATTACAAGATCAACTTTCACATATTTATAAGTTAATTAATCTGATATGTATATGTCCCTTTTGATAGATAATATAGCTCTAAAATAACAATAATAATGTAGTAAAGTGTTATTAATGTTCACTAAAAAATATGTGCTAGTAGTTTATAAAATGGTGCTCCAAACTTCCATTCGTAAGAAAATCAAGATAGTCAATTATCAATTTACCTCTAAAATAAGCAAATATAGTCTATCTACAGTTTTAATCAGTGTTGCATTAAAATAATATCACTTCACTTATTTTGGCGTGTTGAAAACTATAAGATTGTCGAATGTAAAAAAATATTGTTTTAATAATAATATTACTGTAGTCTAGGTAAACAGATAAGAGAGTAATATATTTTAATAGTTTCTTTAAAAGTAATTTGAGATTCATCTTTAATATTAATCATGAACCACTTTGCACAGAATATCAAACGAAGATTTCTTTCTTTTGGACGTAGAAGAATATTTGAATACTAATATGCTAGCTGCGTGTATTTATATTTAAGTTAACTTAAGAATCAATATTAATCGATTAAATTATCCTTATATTGATTATACGTAATCTTTGATGACATTTATTACGGCCATACAAATGTATTTAAAACCCTCAGTCCCTTTTATATATAAGTTATATTCTACGTTAAGGAAACTAAGAATCATGTCAAAATTATTGACTTTCATGATATTTAAGTAAAACATAAGATATTCAGGCACTTACTTCTAAAATTTTATGTATCCAAAATATTCAATATGATTAATAATTATATGAAATGGCAGTTAAATTGGTATAAACATTTCCATGAGTGTAGCTATGGTTTATATCCTAAAAATTAATTAATTAAAATTAATTGTATTGAATTATGATCATCATCATTACTATCATCATAGTTAATGTTAATGGGTTTTGAAAAATTGCATTGATAATATATCTATCCTCATCGTTGAACACGTAGACTAGATGCCAGGTTCACCTGACCTGGTTTTAATAGTAACAAGGAAATCAAAGTTTGAATCAAATTTAGGTGTACGGAGGTTCTTTCACAAATTTTTACAATTTTTCTTCCTCACAAAAACGGGTACATTAAAACCTAAATACAACCTTTATTATCCTTTCCCATTGGTGGCTTTAAAATGCGTAGCCTGGAAGAGCGGTGATGCTGGTGGGAAAAAAACCAACTAAGAATCTATCTATAATATAATTTAAATAATATTAGTTTAACTGACAATGTTTTTTAGATGTACCTTATAACAATATTTTTGAAATAAATGTTATATAAAAGGAATATTAATCAATACTATATTTTAAAACAATAATCTTAGCCTATGTCTATAGTCAAAATTTCTTCTTTAACATTATTTTTAACTAACTATTTCATCATTATTTTATTACTAGTTTTGTTTTCACTTAGCTCTATAAATCTTTTAGTTTGATCCAGACTGTCAAACCTGGGGAACCCCATTTTTTTTAGCACCGCCTCTTTTTACCTATTCAGTATTGTGTACTGATTACGCTAATGAGTTAGGAATTAGTAAGGTTGAATTTAAAATAAGTACCTGCATTTGCAGGGATGTAGAGCTGAAAACCATTTAAGAAAACCACCCTCAGTACACCCGGCCGGTATTCGAACCCTGATCTCCCTTTCAATGGCAGTCTAACCTATTGTGAGAGTGACACTTTATACCATGTGACCACCAAAGCAGGTCTGGGGAATATCTTCGCTCAGAATTAAATGATTACTAAATTTAACAATAAAACTATAGCTATCAGGAATAAATATAGAGTATTCTTTAATATATCTCACTTCACTTCTAAATTACATTGGGTATGGATATTTAACAACACATAATGTGAGCCATGTCTTACCAGCCTCAGAACACCTGGCAAAGATTCCAACCCCAAAATCCTCGACATTAAAAACACAAATTAATGTTGACACCTTAGCACACTGTTGTGTATCTTGTAGCTTATAGGCTAGATTTCGAACAATTCAACTAGTGTTTATCTGTGTTTTATTTTATGAGCAATAATCATCGTTGTAAAAATAAATTCAAAATTTGAGAAAATTATTTGCTTGGTCATTACATAGTATAGGATTTAAATACTCAAATATTAAGTAATTCCTTTTGGTCTACTTAGATGGCCTAAAATTTTGATAAGCCTCAGAATCATTTCCTAAAATTGTGTTCAAGTATTAACCTTCTACTATCATAGTTCTTTTTTTTTGTGTTTTATGGTTTTGACAGTTTTTATGATTAAAACTCGATAATTCGTTGCTATTGCCTTTTGAGGGCCGACATGATTAATACACATTCATCAAATTTGTAGACACTTTGACTTTATTAATACATTCTGTAAAATGAGTAAATCATAAGTATGTTAGTTTTGTATTAATTAGTAATCCATATAATGTTTATTCTAAAACTTGGTCAATATTTATTGAAGCTAGTTATTTATTAAAATACTATCTAGGACAAATATTTAAAAATGTCTATACCTATCTCGTATTTGGTTTTTATAGAAACGTGCTTTATTTAAACTTATATCTTTCTAAGTGTTCTATAAGGAAATCATTTGTTTAAGTAATTTTTGACAAAAAAAAATTGTTTTCAAATAATTTATTTCAGCAATTAAGATCATTCTAATTTTGATAAATGTAGCTTAAAAGTGGTATTTTTTTAATTGCACCAATCATTTAGGTACGCATTTTTAATTTTTTATTTATTATAAATTTTAATTTCTCTTGTCCATATGATCTCTCAAGTAATGATTAGTTTCCAAATTTATGTGTTTCCTTTAATGGTCAGTTTTTGTTCCCAATTTTGGTCAAGATTAATTTATTGATAGCTATGACTTATTATGCAAAAGGGAGAGCTGGTTGGAGGCGCAGTCGCGTGTACAATTAACACCCTATGCTGTTAACGAACCCCGAATGGTATCAATATTACCTTGACGTATTACTTACTCTACGGCCCCATCTTATAAGATGCATAGTAATGTAACCATGCAGGGAAAGATTGTTACCTTTCAGGGTAAAATAAGGGTATACAGAGATATATATTTATCAAATGGATAAATAGTATATAGTATTTCAGTATTAAAGTCGAAAAACAAGATAAAATTGTTTCTGTATCAAAAAAAACTCTCCAAAAAGTAGTAAAATTGACTTTTGTAGAGAGAATTCTATAGTGCTTTATTATTTCCAAACAGTAATCCATTACCAATTCTACCTTGGATATAATTCATCCCTCCTACGAACTTGTTAGCTTCATGTGTAGTTAGTAAATCAATACCTTGACCGACACGAATAGCTTAAAGTTTTGATGGCTACAAACTACAAAACTTATGTACTGTGTGTAAGGATGTCAAGTACTAGTACATTTCACTGTTTCTATTGCTTGCAAATCAAAAAAATATTATTTAAAACCACATCAAAACTCAATTAAAAAATACATACATATACTTTTATTTTGTGACAACATTTTCATAGAAATAAGTAAATAAATAACAAAATCCAGAAATGAAAAATAATGTCCTGTCATATCTGACAAACTCTAGTTAATAGTTGAGATAACAATTTTAAAACAAATTGCAAATTATTTTGTAAACTGGTATTAGCATTTAATTAAGGAAAGTGTCACTAAATGAGTCACCCATTACAAAACATGTGAATGAATATATAGCGAACATTTAAATAATATTTATTTTAAAAGGATCTAATGTGTTTTTTTTTAAAATTTATATAGCCTACGTTATAAAAAGTTCAATGAAAAAGTGAATTATTATTATTACTATTATTATGACTTAGCACCACGTTTTAATACCCGTTTGGATATACGATTAAATACTAATACGCTAATCGATTAGTAATTGGGAAGGTTAAATTTATAGGAAGCGAACCCACATTGGCGTGGAGGTAGAGGGGAAAACCACACACAGTTCACCCGACCAAAACTTGAACCTCAATCTTCCCGTCCTAGGCAGTCTAGCTCAACACGAGTCTAAAGTGAAGTCTAACAAAATTTCAATTATAGGCAATAAACAATGTTTCATTATTTCTTATAAAATAATTTTAACAAATAAAATATATGTTTTTCTTTTACCCTTTGAGATAATATCAGAATGGGTACAGTATATATTTATTATATTAGATTTGTTGTTGCCATGAAGTGTAAGAACTGTAAAGTAAAACTTAAAATATCTTGTTCATAGCATCGACAGAAAAGTTTATCGTAATTGTTTGGATATTTAGAGATTAACACAAAATATTGTGCTATAATTTAAAAAAAAACACAAACATATTGTTTAGGTGTCTTAAAGAGTCCATTTCATCCCCTATTAAATGTTTTTATTGTTGGTAATAGTAGTTTTTAAATTGCACAGTACAATACAAAATATATGCAGCAATGCTCTTACAACTGTCAGATCGTGGTTGAAGTATTACTGTTTTCACGTAACATAGCAAAATAATCATTAATTACGATTCAGTACCCTCTTTACATTCATGAGAAATACTTCAACTCTTCATCACATTTCTTTGGCATTTTTATCTATTCATTATTACATCCTAAACATAATATAGTATTAGCAATATTTACAAAATACCATATTTGTAATTTTTTTCCCCCCCCATTTAATTCCTTATTCTGTTTTAACCCCCTACCCCCTCCTCTTACTATGTTAGATCACATAAAACATACAAACCATTTCATTTTATACTTAAATAAATTCCCTGCACTCACTTAATCTTCATTGTGTAGACACGATAGAGGTTATTTATAGAAATAAATGGGATGAGATTAGATTAATTTTGGTTGAGTTTTATTGTATAATTTCAGTATTAATACCTTAATTTTTTATTCTCATAATTATTACTAATGTTTTGGGTAAAACATATTTATTTGCGCTTGTAAAAGTTAAAAATAGTCTTTAGGTGGATTGTATTTTTTTAAATTCTGGCTTTCCAAATCACCTTTAAAATAGTTATTATATTAAATTATTTACTATAGTCAATATTACTAAAACACTGATAGTTATTATTTACGAATACATTCATTTATTATTTTGTCTTAAATTATTTCTTAATAGCTCTGGTTCGATTCATTTTCTCAAATAACTAATTCTTAAATAATAATTATTTGGCTACACCTTATACAAATTGTACTGATACAGAATTTCTGGAGCTTTATAAAAATCTAAAACAATTATTCTAAAATCACAAACTTGGTTTTTGTCCATACCATATAAGAGTGACGTTATTTTCCTTAGGTTAAAGTCAGTGACCTGTCAGAGGATTGTTGCTGGAATAAGCAGAGCTAGGTTCAAACTGTCCATATTATGTGTAGAACACCGATTGTTCAACCCACTCCATTGGCCACATGGTCTAAGGAGTCACTCTTACCATAGACTAAACTGCCAATGACAGGGAGATTGGGCCTCCTATTCCAGTTGGGTATACTGATGTTATTTTTCTTATAGTGGTTTACTCTCCCTCCAATCAAATAAGAGTTCAATTTATTTAATTTAAACCTTCCAACACCCTAATAGATTAGAGTAATTAGAACATATGCGTAAATCCCGAATGGGTAGTATTGATACTATTTAGTACAGCGTCTTACTACCCGTTCGGGTTATACGCTTAATTACTAATTACGCCAATGGATTAGGAATTGGTAAGGTTAAATTAGAGGAAGTGAACCCGCATTTGCGTGGAGGGAGAGTGGAAAACCATTTAGGAAAAAACACCCCTAGTTCACCCGACCAAGATTCGAACCTTGATCTCCCCGTCCTCAGCAGTTGAGCTCAACACGACTAGCGCGTTAGCCAAATACTCCACCGAGGCGGGTAATGGGTAGTAAAATGCAGTGGTAAAAAAGAAAGCTAAACAGATAGATATAAACGGAAATACATTTCCATGTAAGGTATAAAAAGAAGAGCCAACTCATGATTGACCAAATTGGGAGTGAGGGGGTGATAAAATGTCACAGATTCTTAAAGTTTAAAAAAAATCTTTTTTCATCCTGAAGACACACCACGCCACTGTTGAAAGTGGATAATCTGTTTAGCTCTTCTGAGCTAGGTATACTCCATTCACGGTAGGAATTACTTTCCGAAAGGTCTTTTTTCTTACCAATATCCTACTGTATAATAGATTTCAGGTAGGGAAAAAGGCCTTTCAGAAAACAATTCCTATAATATTCTGTGCTCATAAATAGTCAAACACTAATGGTAGTTTTTTTATTGACAAAACTCGTCAAAAAGCTACGTTCAAGCATGTTATTCCCATTTTCCTATTTGATGTGATTAAAATTATGAAACCTTATATGTATCGTAAATTTATACTACATTATTATGAAATTCTAAATTTTTCTTACATTCCTTGAATTAAGAAGTTTGTTTTCAATTATATATAGACATATATATATAAATATATATTTATTATCATGGCGTCTTACTACCCGTTCAAGCCATTCGCTCAAGTACTAACTTCGCTAATGTTTTAGTGATGATGAATGGAAGTTATATTACTAGGAAATGTAACCACATTTTCGTGGAGCAAGAGTGTAAAACCACTCTCAGCAGGCCTACACCCTACCGAGATTCGAACCTTGATGTCCCCATCATAGGCAGTCTAATCCACTGTAAGGGTGACACTTTATACCATGCAGCCATTGAACTAGGTGACCTTGGTGCTCTTGAGGTTAAGTTTTCTCCTCAAGACCCGATATTCGTGGGTTCAAACCCAGTTGAGGTCGATGGATTTTTATTGAGTGATAAAAATCCGTAGCACAATTTCCTAATAAGGGAAGTAAAGCCGTTGGTCTCATGTCAATTGTGGCATGTAAAAGAACACCAGAATGTATGTGAAAATATCTTTCGTGGCAAAATTGGTAGACCATTTCATTCTAGCTCATAGAAATTCTTGTTTTCTGATACAGTCAGTCGGTTTACGTTAAATATCTCAAATAAATTAATTTAAAAAATGATAAAGCCAGTTGATTATCTCTAGAATCCTCGTCCTATTTAATCGGTAGCTCGGTATAAATTTACAAATATTTGATATCGTGAACTATACTGTTATTTCAGTTCAGATTGGCGTGGACATTTCAACTAAGGAACAACACATTCATAGCCGAAATATTCAGTGCTAATGGACGCCAATATTAAAATATTCAGTGGGGTAATTTTAGTGGGAGACCAGCTTTCAGCTAACGATGAAAAATACATCGCCATCCATCAATGCCAGCAGCGATGTCATTTTTGGTTGTGGTGGGAGTAGTTTTTTTTGTTCTATTTTCTTTTCCTCTTTGTTTTATTTCTGTTTTCACCCATAGACTGAAATTTTCATCTGAAATATCTGTGAGTGGAGAAGAGTGACACATATAGCATAACAATAATATTTGAAGGGCCAATCATGAGTAGCGGCTTCTCTCTTTGGTTTTCTATACTCTTCGATGGTTTGATACATACACGTTGTCTTTAAGAAGATACCAAAACTCAAACCAATTTTAAAAATATATAAGTAACACTTTTTAGAAAATAAGAACTTTTTTTGGAGGGGGGGGGACAAAACTGATAACATTCTACTCTTTAATAATATTTTATGTGTATTAATTATATCTATCAAAACCAACAGATATAGATCACATGACCTGACATATTAATTGTGAAAGTGGATATTGTAACTTTTCTAGAAGTTGGAGTGAACGTTAAATTATGGGTTCCCAAACTATTTAGACCGAAATAACCTTTGCACTAGAAAAAATATATGTTGGATCTTTAATAAAATATTTTAGACTAATATTATAAATGTTAAATAGTGGCACTAAAATTTTACAAGAATAAAAGTATGGATTTAATCTTCATTTATTTGAGTTATTTAACGTACTCTTTCTGAACTGAACTGTTTTATCAGCATATGACTTATAAATTAGCTTAAATCTAGAACACACTACACCCAACATCCAGCCGTTTATTGATCACTGTGAAAGGGTAAACCCACATTTCACCAATGCTAAATGTTTCGGGCCATGCCAAGAAACGATCATGGGATCCTTAGCTAAGTAGATAAACACACTAGCGACTGAGCTAAGATGTCAAATTGTCGGACATAAATTACAAAATACACGGAAAATAGATACATGTATTTTACTCAGATTTGAAAAGAAATTGGCAATCCTAATTACTGATGCTATTTTATAATGTGAAAAACCAATAAACAACATTCTAAAATTGCTACATGAAGCCTGATATAACTATAGCGTAGCACAATTTTAAAATGTCGCGCTAGATTGTCACTATGGAATGTTCTATAGGGTATGAAAATTTGATCATTTTTTAACATCGTATCTTACTACTCATTCGGGCTATACGCCTTGAATTTATCAACTACACTTAATCATCCTCGTGATTATAAATGAGAAGCTATTTGAACAGATAGGTAGTGGCTCTGGTCTAGAAAATTGAGGTTAATGGCCGGAGGGCTCGTTGTGATAACCACATGTGACACCCTCTGTATGCAAATTTTAGCATTAACATCGCTAATAGCGGCGGCCGCTCGGTCGATATATATTTATTTTATTTATTTAGCACCGCGTCTTACTACCCGTTCGGGATATACGCTTAAGTATTAATTACGCCAGTGTATTAGGAATTGAGAAGATTGAATTTAGAGGTAGTGAACCCACATTTGCGTAAATGGAGAGTGGAAAACCCTTTAGGAAAAACCACCCTCAGTTCACCCGACCGAGATTCGAACCTCGATCTCCCCATCCTCGGCATTCGAGCTCAACACGACTAGCGCGATAGCCAACTATGCCACCGAGGCGGGTCTCGGTCAGTATAGCTTGATCTCGTGCTCACTCCATGGAGTATTTTTTTCCTAGACAATTTGAAGGACTAAGCTTTGGGGATGAATGATTATGATTATGGAAATCAGCCTTAGCTGAATCATATTAGAATAAATATTGAAAAATTACATATGGGCAGAGGAATCTAACACAGGACTTTTTACTTGACGCAAATGATCTACCACTGAGCTATCCTAGGACTGTCTATTGAAGCGTTCAACCAAAGGTCCCGTGTTTAGATTCCTGTACCTAGGTTTAATTTTCCAATCTATTCGAATATGACTCAGCTACGACTGATTTCCGTAGTTATAATCATTCATCCCCCAAGCTTCGCATTTCATATATAGGTCTACTCAATTGTATAGCATTGCCTCCTTCCATTTTGATTCGCTTGTAACTTACAATGTATTTGTACAATTGGCAGCATAAAGTCATAACCGAGCCGCCAGTGGTTATGATATCAATGATAGCTCTTAGTAGTCAATGCACACGTTCATCACAGACTCTCTCTTAAAATATGAGTGAATAATGACCCTGAGCATGGTATGATCCCTAGGTAGTTCAGTGGTAGAGCATTGGTGAATTGAACCAAAGTTTTAGGTTCAATTTCCGTGAAAAGGTGTGATTTATTAAATTTTTAAAAAAGGTGCGTTGTAAAGTCAGTTAAGCCAAAGTTCTGATTTCATTGGAAGGGCTGTTGAGAAAATACCAACAATTTTTTTTTGTGGCCAACATAAAAATAACATTTTAAATTTGTAATATTTTACTATTTTATTTGTGTTATTTTATAGGAAAACCTCAGATTCTTTGATTTGAAGTATGCTATCGTGATAGAAGGTCTATTAACATTTCAAGCTGTTTGAAAAGGTTCGTCTTGTGAAATTGAATTGGATCCATCCTTATT
>CABFOW010000018.1:556641-646019 GCA_902141385.1 Timema californicum
CAAAGGATTTTTTCGACATGTCTAGTGAATCATTCTCGTGTAAGAAAGAATTGCCGTTTACGGAGAGAATACAATTAAAATCCTGTTTGAGTCAATTATTGAATTTTCCTCTAACAACCCCCTTCCCCACTCTCCCTACACACAGATGAGGTTTCATTTCCTTTAAGATTCTACTTTCCCCATACAAATTCTGTTAGCGTTATTTTTAATGTATGCATTGCATATTGACCGAAATGGGTACTAAGACGTAGTGAAAAAATAGTATGGTGCACCGCACTAACTTTCTTTCGCTTTTATCTTAAGGCGATTGGCCCTTTTCATTTGGCGTGGAAATGCAGATCCATGGGGACAAACGGTTATCTACAAGAATTGTTATTGTTTTGCCATTTTCTTTTCGGGAACGGTTTGTTCAAGAATAGAACCATGCTGATTAAATTATACTTTTTATACTCATCTATAGTTTTAACAGTGATCAAATATAGATAGTTTTGACATTTTTCAATAGAGAACTGCCAGCTGCATGGCGAAAAATAAAAATTTCAGTAATATTCAGAATAGTTGTAGTAATTGGTTGGTACAACTTTTTTTTGTCAATTAAACAGAATAAGAAACGCAACATGATAATTTAATCAAGGAAAAATTAAATTATCACAAATTAAGTCAAATAAAACAGCTACAATACTATTTCTAAAAAAATCTTATAGAGATTGTTGAATAGTAATGTTCTGAAATTAATTAGCAGAAAACAAGGAAAGAATATAAATATGTGTTAATACAATATTTTAAGTAGTTGCAGGTTATAGGATTAGCTGATAAGCAAAATGAATAGTGGAAATTGACAATTGACTAGATTGGAGTTATTAATACTATACAAAAGTTAAGGTGGGGTGCTAGTAAGTGTGAGTTTAGGAAATTATTTTTGAAGTTTTTATAGGATAAACATTTGTTGGCCAAAATAAATCAAATATTTCTTCTATAGAAACATAGAATTGAATTTCCGCCACATGCTAATCTAAACTGTTCTTGAATATCTGTAAAAGGTGTCCTGGAATTTAATGACAACTTTTTCTCTTTATTTGAAAAGTTTGTCACCAAATTCCGCTATCCTCATGACAGATATTCAAGAACTTTATAAGATCATGTTAAGAAATCTAAACTCTTATGTTTCCATAGAAGAAATATTTGATTTATTTTGACCAAAAAATGTTTATCCTATAAAAACTTCAAAATTAATACAATAAACTCGTGCTCACTAGCACCCCACCGTAAAGTTTTTAAAAAAAATTGTGACTACTTGAAATAAAGATTATAGATTATATGAAGGGTATGCTAACAATAACTAACGTATTAGTTTTATTAAATATACTATTAAATAGTTTAAAAATAGGTTGAAGAGGAAGACATGTTCTGTAATGTTTAGAATATTTAAACAGTGACAGTAAAATGATGATTAATAGAAAGGTTAAAATAGTTGACAAAATTGTTGTGACAGTAAAACGATGATTAATGGAAAGGTTAAAATAGTATAGGCCTACTAGGTTTGTTATTCATGTATCTTACATATGTAAGGTACTGTACATGAATAACAACCTAGTCGACTATTTTAACCTTCCTATTAATTTTCTTTTTACAGTCACTGTTTAAATATTTTAACATTACAGAACATGTCTTCCTTGTCAACTTATTCTCAGACCATTTAATTATATATTTAATTATTTAGCTAATTAGTTCATTATTGTTGTCATAATAATTTACATATTATTATTATTTGTATAAGTTATAATCACCATATAACCTATAATCTTTAATTCAATTATTCATAAAAAAGTTTTTAGAATATTTAATGTTTGTATAGTATTAATAACTCCAATTTTGGCAATTGAAATTTCCACTATTCATTTTGCTTATCAGCTAATCCTTTAACCTGATACTACTTAAAATAGTGTGTTAACACATATATTTATATTCTTTCCTTGTTTTCTGATGATTAATTTCAGGATATTACTATTTAACAATCTCAATGATCATTTTTTTAGAAATGTTATTGTACCTGTTTTATTGGACTTAATTTGTGATAATTTAATTTTTCCCTGAGTAAATTATCTTCATGTTATGTTTCTTATTCTTTCTGTTTAATTGGCCAAAGAAGTTGTACCAATCAATTTAAGTAGTTGCACTATTCAAGTACGTTCCTTATATTGTAAAAAAAAGTAACACCTAATAAGCATTGATACATTATCTTAGAAGAGGTGTTGAAAATATTACTATAAAAATTTCACTCGTTCTCGGTAAAACTTTTATTTACAAATGTACGATTTTTCCGCAAGACCTGTCTGGTAGCTAGTGCATCTACGTTTTCCATCTGTTCTTGTTGGCGCAGAAGGATACTTTGGCCGGTTGTAAAGCCACGTCACGCCATTTACATTCCCGCCCACCATCCCACAAAATAAGTTTTAGACTTGCACTTGACAGGCCCAAGGGCCTTAATTAATATTGATACATTTGATAGAAACTATTAAAATTTGTTAAACGAAATAAGATACACGGTTGCAGAAAAACTCCACCAGAGAACATCAATGAAATAATATACACTGGTAAAACATTGAGAATAGAGAAACACCTCTGTCCACCAACACCATAACGATAAATTTCAGATTTCAAACACATGAATTACAAAATAAATACTGTATGTTTGCTTGTAGCTCAGAAACTATTGGTTTTATAAAAATATAATCTAAATTAAAGATTTATATATTTAATAGTATTACTACTTTAAAAACAAAAACTATTTCGTATCTTAAATAATTATGAGGATATGATCAAATTGGAAATTTCTACTTATCTAAATTACCCTATAATTCATTTCTAAACTGGATAAATGATTGTTGCCATTTTGTTTGTAATATCAAACACAGTCTGGAAACAAAAGTTAAGCAAAATTTGATAAAACTTTTTTTCTTTTTTTCAGTAAGTAAACTACGCTTACTTGTAAGGTTGGATATCCGGTTCCAAAATTTCCTCCAGTAACCTTATAAAAACCATAAATATCATAATTTAGCCGGATCTGTAAAATGGTTTCGGCTCTAGGCCAAGACACAGACGCTCAGAGAAAGAACATTCTGAAAAACACTTTTTTGGTTTCAGGTGGCTCATGAAATGTCGACGTTTTACGAAAGTCTTTAGTTTGATTTTTTTAATGAGCACGATATTTTTCTCTCCAAGAGGGTTGGAGGGAAATTAAAAGAAAAGTAGCTGATGATTCTACGTTTTGATTAGTTTATTGGTCTGTACTGACATGTATTGTATATATAATGTTGTGGGATATTAGGAGCCCATCTTAAGTGTATAATATATATATATATATATGTACATTTTACATGCATATACGTATCTATAAATATAAATATATATTATTTTGAGATATACGCTTATGTACTAAATAAACCAATAGTTTTAGGGATTTGGAAGGTTATATTTAAAGGTAGTGTACTCGCATTAGTGTGGAGATCAATTTTGGAAAAACCACCCTCAGTACATCCGACTGAGATTCAAACCTCAATCTCCCCGCTATCAGAAGTATTTTCTACTGCGAGAGTAGTGAATTAAACTACGTAGCCACAGAAGCGAGTCAACATATAATTAACTAGGATATTTGATACAAGAATAGGCTTGAACCAGAAGTCACATCGGAGGGTAATTTTTCTGCATTCTATACTTGACAACAGGGAATATGATTGTTGTGGGGTTTTTTTTGTCACCGCGTTTCACAACCTATTCGGATTATAAACATATGGACAAATTACTCCTCTGTGTTAAGAATCAGGAGTGTGAATATTTTTTTAAGGAAATGTAACCACATTTGCACGGAGGGGTAGTAGAAAAGATTTTTAAGAAAAAAAAAATTCCACACTGGATTGTGATTCAAAGACCTATCTCCCTGTCATTGCCAGTCCAGTCTATTTTATATTTTAAGAGTGACGCTTTATACCACGGATCACCAAAGGATTGATCGCGAGCTACTAGTAGATTGAGCGGATATTTTCGGTAGCTCCCACAGAAACCATGATTTGGCACTTTCTGAAGTAACTTGTGGATTATTATCTAGTCCTAGTCTTTTTTATGGCACCACTTCTTACTACCCGTTCGGATCATATGCTAATGTACTAATTTCTCTAATGATTAGAGGGATTAGGGAGGTTATATTAATAGGAAGTGTACCAGTATTTCCGTAGAGGGAGAGTGTAAAACTATTTTGGAATAAGATCTCAGTATACCCAACCGAGTTTCGAACCTCGATATCTCGGTCATAGGCAGTCTAATATACTGTGAGAGTAGCGCCTTAGACCATGCGGCCACCGAAGCCAGTCAAAGTTTGCTTTCGTATTGTACTCCAAGTGAAGGCGTTGTTCTGCTAGCCTGTGTGTATCATCATTTTCAGCTAAAGGTGGTAAAAAACTAATGTGGAAGTAGACTTAAGTTACTGATTAACATTTCCATAAATGTAATCGAATGGTAGTGAAAAGTTTTTACTACAGATTAAAAAAAAATTGATGAAAAGTTTGCAGCTGCAAAAAATGATTAAAAATATATATTTTACTATAAAATGGTTTTAAGTAATGAATATATCATCTTTTTTAGTATTAAAAACCACATTTAAATACAAAATGTACTAACATTTTTACAGTATTTCCGTTAGAATAACGGATCCAAATCATAGAGCCTACCTCCGATTGCACATAGGTGTGATGACAAACCTTCTGTACGTGTTAAAAATAACAGCCAATACGCGATACCTGCAAGTTTTTAATCCGGGTAGCTCATGAAACAATTTGACAAATTGAAAGTAGCTTCAAGACTTAATGTGTTTGGTGACCCCTACTTTATACCATTCGACCACTGAAGTAGGTTGCGTGATATTGTTTTTAACAACCGTGGGATTATAATCCTGATTGTATCATTACTTTTCGTAACCTTGGTTTTATAATAACCATTTTACGAATATCAAATCCTCGTTCTTGGGGCATTCCCAAACTAAGAAAAATGGGGCTCAATATCTTATCTTGAGTAATCTACTTAGTGCAGGTTTATAATCCCACTTAATTATATATTATTAAAAGTATCTGAGATAAAATATTTCACACTTCAATTTTGTATCCGAATATTAACTTTGATCTACTTCGGTGGCCTCATGGTTTAAGGCGTCATTCTTGTGTTAAGACTAGGCTGCTGATAACTGGGGGATTGGGGTTTGAGTTCCGGTCAGGTGTACTAAGTGTGGTTTTTCCTAAATGGTTTTACACTCTCCCTCCACGTAAATAAGGATATACCTCCTCTAAATTCAACCTTCCTCATAGCTAACTTCATAGCGTAACTAGTACATATGTGGATAACCTGAATCCTTAGTAGTGCGTGGTGCTAAAAAATAAAAATAAAATGTTTTTAGATATAAATAATACTTAACGCATGCTCATATAAATCCATACATATATTTTTAAATACACATGTATTACTATAGTACTAGTATTAAATCATATATGTATATCATAAAAATATAATATAATAGAAAATAATACATAGCCTCGTGTTGTTTTTTAATATTAGATTTTAGATATCAGAAAAAAATTAATAAGCAGGTAAAAAAATGATTTAGTACTCTTAAGTTATTAAATAATTGCATTAAATATGAGGGTGACCTGGTGGTCTAGGGGTAAGGTGTCAGACTTCTTTGCTGACGGCCGGGGTTCAATCCTCGGTCCCGGCACGGATTTATCTGATTACCAAACCCTTCCTTCACCTCTGACAGGACATCTTGTGAATGTGAGGAATGCCAGGCCTCCCCCGTGGTTCGGATCCCACGTTAAACTGTAGGTCCTCCATTTCATCTCACAATCACCCTACCATCACACATTAGCGTAAGTGCGTATAACCCGAACGGGTAGTAAGACGCGGTGCTAATAATAATAATAATAATAATAATTAAATATTACTTTTTTTAAATGGTCTACTCATATTGTTGTTATTAGCACCGCGCCTTACTACCCGTTCGGGCAGTACGCATTTACGCTAATGTGTAATGGTAGGGTGATTGTGAGATGAAATGAAGGACCTACAGTTTAACTAGAGATCCGAACCACGGTGGAGGCCTGGCATTCCACACATTCACAAGTTGTCATTAATACACGTCTTGTAAGAGGTGAAGGAAGGGTTTGGTAATCAGATAGATCTGTGCCGGGACCAAGGATTGAACCCTGGACCCCAGCACAGAAGTCAGACACCTTACCCCTAGACCACCAGGTCACCGACCCCTCTACTCATATTCTCAGCCCTGTCATCACAACAAAAGTTCATATCAGAAGTTGTAATAATCATGGGGTCATTAAGCAACTAGAATATATCTTAATTAAAACTAATAATGCAAGATAACAGTTGCACGCTCTTTTACATGATGTAATTAAGTTAACGAGTAGGCAATGCTACCGTCTTTGGTGTTCAACAGAGGTTCTTCCGACCATTCCACTTGCACATAAAACATAAATTATTGCCGGAGATGTGTGTGTGCTATCTATAACACAATAACATAGCAACTACAGTATAATTAAAACACTTATAAAAAGAGTGTAGTAGTTCCCGCACGCAATGGCGAAGAGTAGCATATTGTTTAAGGTGGGGTGTAGCAGGAAAAGCTTGTCATATTTTATCACACCAAAAAAAAACACTTTTTATGACCAAAACAAATAAAATATATCTTTAGTAGATATATTTTCTAAAAATAGTAAGCTCATCAACTGCTTCGTTGGCCGCATACTCTACTCTAATTGGGCCCCTACACGATCAGACTGACTGTCAGTATGCATCAGTATTTACAACGAGACCGTATATGGGTCAGTCTTCGTATCATTATTTTTGTCAGTCTCAGTTCATGCGTGCAACGTGCAACCACATGGATGACAAGAAAAGGGGCGTGGGTAGTCTGTTTGCTACTGAGACTGAAGGAAATACTGACCGAGCTCACACACGGTCAGTACTACTGTCAGTATTACTGTCAGTCTCTCCCACAACTTGCAAGACTGATGGACTGATAAGACTGATGTGATCAGAAAATTCCGATCATATCAGTATTCTCGTAAGTCCATCCATCAGTCCATCAGTACTGCTCCTACATTATCAGTCCAACTGTCAGTATTCATTATTACTCTTTTAATACAGACAGTTTGATTGATCGTGTAGGGGTCCTATTAGACTACACTATCAATGGCGGGGAGATCAGAATTAAAATCCCGGTCGAGTGTACTGATAGGGGTTTTTCAATATTGTTTTCCACTTCCCCTCCACGCAAATGCGCTTACACTTTCTCCATATTCAACCTTCCACATTCATAACTCATTAACGTATTTAGAACATATTTGTATAGCCTGAACAGGTGAACGTGGTGTTATAGTTGACAGAAACTCTGATTGCTGACTTACAGGTCCCGGGATCGACTCCCACCTGGTACCGTGGGATTTTTATAAAGGGGAATAATTCCCATAGTCCACAGGGTTTGCTTGGTTACGCTTAAGTTGGGTTAGGTTGGCTACACCCCATTATATTTGCTATCCTCATCACCTCATCTCTTCGGGACATGGAAAGAGCCTCCACGGAAAGGATGTACGATTAGTAATGTCAGGCGTCCCAAGGACAACGCTACATTAGTACTGGCTAATTTTTTCACAAACTGAGATACAAATTGATGTAAAGTCAAACAAGCCACTATTATTATTTCTAGAATCTTATAATTTCGTCCTTTTATCAGTTCATCTAAATTTTTATCATCCTTCTGCAGTTCCACATTTTAAATGGTTTTTTTTCTTTGTTTCGCCCATCTGTTGTAGTTTTTCCCCCTACAGAACAAAAAAAATTGACTTATTATATATATTTTATCTGTCTCAATTTTGATATTTAATGAATTGTTATTGTTGTCACCTTTGCTACTCTTCATAACATTTTCCTTGCTTATTCTAATCAGTATATTATTCCGTCAAAATAACAATATCAGCAAATAATAACTTTGCTATTCTTTTGCGTATAAAACGAACGGGTAGTAAGACGCGATGCTAATAATAATATTAATAATAATAATGCTATTCTTTCTAATTGTTTTGTTTTTCCTGGCCCAAATTTTTCTTTTACTTCCTTCATTACTTACTCAACATATAAGTTAAATAGATGAGGTGATAGACTGCATTCTTTCTTCCCCTCCTTTTTAATTGCTGATTGTCTCTTTTTATTCTTCACTTTTATTAGAAGAACCACCTGGTTTTTGTAGGGATTATAAGCAATTCATCTGTCTTGGGATTGCAGCTTTCTCTTCCTTAAAGCTTTAAACATCTTGTCCCTCTTCAAATTATCAAATGTGTTTCCCAAATATACAGATGCCATGATTATATACTTATTTTTCTTGATCCGTGCTTCTATTATTTGTCGTAGGCCAAAATTACTTCTCTTGTATTTCTATTTTTTCTAGTAGTAAGATGCGGTGCTAATAATAATAATAATAATAATAATAATAATAATAATAATAATAATGCTATTCTCTCTAATTGTTTTGTTTTTCCTGACCAAAACTTTTCTTTTACTTCCTTCATTACTTACTCAACATATAAGTTAAATAGATGAGGTGATAGACTGCATTCTTGTTTCCCCTCCTTTTTAATTGCTGATCGTCTCTTTTTATTCGTCATTTTTATTAGAACCACCTGGTTTTTGTAGAGATTATAAGCAATTCTTCTGTCTTGGGATTGCAGCTTTCTCTTCCTTAAAGCTTTAAACATCTTGTTCCTCTTCAAATTATAAAATGTTTTTTCCCAAATATACAGATGCCATAATTATATACTTATTTTTCTTGATCCGTGCTTCTATTATTTGTCGTAGGCCAAAATTACTTCTCTTGTATTTCTATTTTTTCTAGAAACAAAATGTATCTTCTCTTCTACTTTACCTTCTATTCTTCCGTATATTATTCTAATAAATACTTTTGATGCATGAGATGCCGAACTAATTGTACGATAGCCCACACAATTGTTAGCTCTTGATTTTTTCAGAAGTGTGAAGATGATACTTTTATGAAAATCTGATGGTACTTCTCCTGTCATATATATTTTTGATATTGATTTTAAGCATCGTTTAATTCCTTCTTCCACAATGTATTGGAGCAATTCTAACGAAATATAATTAATTACTAATGTCTTGTTTGAGTTTTAATCTTTCAAATCCCAATCAAATTCTGGCTTCAAAACTGGATTCTCTTTATCCTCAATATTAACGAAATTAATTTTCTTCCAACACACACCACCAGACAATTCCTCATCATCATACAATTATTTGTATATATATTTCTGACCTAGGTGTTATAAATATTCGAAAAGAAACTATCTTATTACATTGACCAATACAGGTTATCACACAGTCTAAGGCAAGGGTTTCACCTGGTGGCCTGTGGGCCACATCTGACCCAATATGGCTTTTTTTGTGACCCATGAGGTTTCTTGGAAAAGTAATCTTCTGTTGTAAAAATGGATATTTTTAGCTGAGAACGGAATGTTTTGTCTTGCTTGGGGAAAATCCATGAAAGATCCAACTGAAACCTGTTCATTAGTAAACTAAATTTCGCTCAGTTTTAATAATAGCTTGTGTGTCCACGTGAGTCCTATTTCTTTCCACCCCTTAGCTGATTATGAAGGTGGCCCATCACTATGCACTTGGGTTCAATTGTGGCCTTTGGACAATTTTAAGTTGAAAACCCCTAGTCTAAGGCAGTACCGCAGTAGATTCGGTTCACTGTGACAAGAAGTTTGAGTGAGGTTCAGAACTCAGCCTGGGAGTGATTTTCTGCACATAATTGATCACTTTAGTTTTCACATTCTCTCTCCACGATTATTATGATCCATTTCTTCTGTCATCTTCCACAACTCCATCCCTAATAAGAAGTCGTTAATAACTTTGGTGAGGTTTTTTTCATCGCGTCTCACTATCAGTTCGGGCATATCTATTACACTTGTGGGGGTAAGGATGAGGAAAGTAGAATTTAGAGTGAAAGGAAGAAAATATATCCAAATTTGCTTGGAAGGAGCGTGGAAAACAAAAGAGAAAAAACCACCCTCGGCACACCCAACCAAGATTTGAACCCCGATCTCCCTGTCATTGCCAGTCCACTCTATTGTTATAGTGACGCCTAAGACCATACGGCCACCGAAGTAGGTCTACAACTATTGTTCTCCACAACAACAACAACAACAACAACAAAAACAAAAAATACAGTTTATATACTGCCATGTCTAGACTAGAAAAGCGACAGAGACGCGGAGACGGTAACAAATAGGTTTTAAAACAGCCACAAGCTTTCTCCCTCTCCTGACACCCCTCCCCCAAACACACCTTCTATACCCCCTTCGTAATCGCAGCTCATCTATCTAAACTATTCACAGTTTGCAGCCACACATAAATCTCTCCCCCTCTTCCTCCCTCTCTCTCTTCTCCTGGGTTCTTTCACAGAACCTGTGAGAGAGAAAGAGAGAGACAGACAGGTCTTGCGAATAAATGGACGCCATAACCATAAATTACGAACAAGCACGTGTGTGACGTCACAAAAGAGGAGGAGGGCAAGTGCAGCCCATGACCCACCGTAAGAGCCACGTGTTGATCGGTGGTTTCACTCCACGTGGTTGACAGTAGTCAAATTGGGCCCATGGGGTGTATCGTCTCTCGAGGGCTGTGTAGATGTTTTCTTATGTTGCGATGACTGTAGTCAAGTTACGTTTATTGTTAAATTTGTTTCTACATTCTAATACAAATTTATCTAGACTCTTATGTTAATTATCTAATTTCTCATTGCATATATATATAGATAGATAGTATATGTGTATGTGTATATGTATATATATATATAGATAGTATATGTGTATATGTATATATATATAGATAGTATATGTGTATATGTATATATATGTGTATATATGTATATATATATATATCTTCTTATTACCACGTCTTACTACCGGTTCAGGTTATAAACCTATTTGTTAATTAATCTAATGAGCCAGGGATGAATAAAGAAGAATTTTAGAGTTAATCTACCAACATTTGAGTGGAAGAATAGAGAGGAAATATTTAGGAAAAATAAAACCTCAATAGACCTGACTGAGATTTGAACTCTAATAGCCCCTTCATCAGGAACATCAATAAAACATAGTGCTAATGTGTATTTATTTATTTTAAATTTATTATTAAAATATTATCCTAGCACATCAAAACGTAATAATCTCTATTAAATTATAAAACAATTATTTATAAATACTACTACTACTACAATAATAATATTAATAATAATAATAATAACCTCACATTAATCTTTAATGCCGATAATGGTTTTTTTTCTGTTAATGAATTTATATCTATCCTAAAATATGAATGCGTGGACTCAGATTGGTTATTTAAATTTATTTTAAGGCATTTATTAAATTAATTTTTATTACTTTTTTGTCTGTTTGCAAACTCGTAAGCGATCCTAATTTTTAAATATTTGCCATCGGAGGGAAAATTATTCCTATATAAAAAAAAGGGTGATATATTATTTATTTTAACATAAAATGTATACACTCTCCCATTACCTGTTTGATTCTCCGATCATTTTTGTGTGTGGGTGGGAGGGGAGGTAGAGAGAGAGGATAGTTTAAAACCATTTTAGAAAGGGGGGCGGGAGGAATCAGAATATTTGCCTGATATTTGAACTCCGATATGCCCGTCATTGGTAGTTCAGTCTAATGCGAGAGTGATGCCTTAAACCACCCAGCTTCCAAATTTTTTTAAAAAAAGTCGCATTGATGATAGGAGATTGCCCAGGTTTTAATAACTGATTTTGTTTTTGCAACCGTATTTGAGTGATAGTAAAAGTAAAGTTTGTATTTTACATATTTTATTTTGAGTGGGACTTATTTTTAAAGATATTAGTGTTAATTATGGAGCCATAAGAATAAGCTTTTTAAACATACATTAAATTTAGAAGAGTTGATATCAAAAATATCTACCGGGAAGAAATTAACTCTTCTATAATCATAGAAAAAAAACTATGAGTTGAGGAGTAGACTGATTACATTATAATCTGTATTTTTATCAATAAAACTACAAAAAACTACTAAAAAAAATCTTGAAGGTCTTTCCCGAAATTTCAATCTATTAGAATAGTTATAGTAATATAACCATAACCAGCCTTATATATGAATTTAGATCATTTCAAAGTAATACTTACCAAATACAGTGCTTTTTTTTTTACACTGATGCCATATTATGATTTAGCCTACTTTCTTGTATGATCAAATCTATTGTCAGGGTATCGGAGGTTTTGATCGTTAGCTAACTTTGTTGCAACCCAAAGTTTTCTTGATCTAGGATTGCGATTATTGACTATCGGGTGATTTAAGAATCAACATTATACCTGTGCAACTTACCCAATGTGACTTTAATACCTAATATTACAAAATATAAGCCCCTAAAGATATATCTGACTGTCCTTCAAAAATTTATAAATAGACACATAAATTAATTTTTGTACAGTGAACACCAAATATTTATTTTTTAATCTGTATAATGGATTTTTTTATAACTATAAAGTAACTAACTTTAACTGAGGTTACTTTAACTAAAGAAACAAACAAAATAAGAACATTTGTTTCAAATAGCCTACTTTTTTGTATGATCAAATCTATTGTCAGGGTATCGGAGATTTTGATCGTTAGTTAACTTTGTTGCAACCCAAAGTTTTCTTGATCTAGGATTGAGATTATTGACTATTGGGTGATTTAAGACTCAACATTATACCTGTGCAACTTACCCAATGTGACTTTAATACCTAATATTACAAAATATAAGCCACTAAAGATATATCTGACTGTCCTTCAAAAATTTATAAATAGACACATAAATTATTTTTGTACAGTGAACACCAAATGATCACTATTCTTTAATATTTATTTTTTAATCTGTATAATAGATTTTTTATAACTATAAAGTAACTAACTTTAACTGAGGTTACTTTAACTAAAGAAACAAACAAAATAAGAACATTTGTTTCAAATATTTTGAATCTTTTATTTATGCACCTAATGATTTTAAACATTTTTTGAAATAATTTGGTGACTCAAATATTAACAAACAACAAATTATAAGATGAACTTATTCAAATAGGTAAACTTAGATTTTGGAAGGAATTTCTAAATATTTTTGATAACGAGCTTGATTTGGATTTAACCAAATCTTTGTTTACTAATTAAGAACGAATACTTACTTACCCTCGGGCATTAAAAATTCGAAACTTCATATCCGCACTTACAAAAGTACACCACCTATCCTAATCTTGAGCTTGCTCTATTCAGTCCACCCCATTACACCCTATCTCTTACGGGTTAATTCGAATGTTATCCTCCCATCTGCGTCAAGGTCTTCCCAATAGTCTCATCCCACTAGGTTTGCCTGCCCATACCTTTAACACGGTTCTAGAATCTCACATTCGCACTGCATGTTCTTTCCACCGTAATCTATAAGACAATATATTACTATGAGTAGGCCCTACAGAGTATGTAACTCATCATTATGTAGCCTATTACAGTCCCCAATAGCCTAATCTCGTTTTAGACAAAAAATATTCCTAGTCACTTTGTTTTCGAATACACTAAATTTTTTTTATCATGTATGGTAAGAAACCAAACCATGTTTAATACCCATAGAGAAAAACAGTTTTGTATATTCTTTGTTTTACATTTCTTGACAGCAGACTATATGTTAACAACTTATTGACCAAGTGATGGCATGCATTTTCCTAATTTACATTCAAATAGTGTTGTTGCTGGTTAAAATTGTTCCTAAATATTTAAGCTCATTAACCATGCCAAATGATAAGTTGCTCGAATTTTATGGGTGTGTTAAGTAAAAAAGCAATTTGATTCACCCCTTTTGTATTACTTACAGAATTTGAAAATAAACGGCAGCTAAAATCTTAATTTAAACAATTTTCCTTCATAAGGATTTTAATTTAACTTTGGTAATTTTGATAAATTGGGTATTAAGTATTATTTCATACAATTTGGCAATTATTTTTTGTTCAAAACCTCTAAAATTCACGTATCAAAAGAAACGTAATTTAAATCATGTGTGTGCTAAAATATATCCTTTCAATGTTCACCTTGGAGTAGTCATCATATCTTTATCAACAAGCGAATACTAAATTAATATGACTGTCATTGAACTGTCAGTCAAATCCCTTTAAGTTCTTTATAATTTACAATGTTAAGTCAATATTAAGATAGTATATTTAAAAAAAATCATATATACACACATATATAAAACTGTTATTAAAAAAATAACAGCTATTCATTTTGAACCAAACCACTAGAGCCATTTGTTTAAATATTCGAATTTTTAAAAAAGTCAACAGTCTACCTTAAACGAATTACCATCTGAAAATACAGTATTTAGATTTTTGATGTCAAGCACTCCACAGAGGTACATTTTAAACAAAATCGTTAGAGCCATTTTCATAGAAATTTGAATTTTAGAAAATCCTTCATTACTAAACAACCATTTAACAATTTTTACCCAAAAAGCAAGTAGATAGTGTTATTTAGATGATAAACTCAATTCTTAGTATCAGTTTAAAGCAAAATTGTCGGAAACATTTTCGAAAAATTTGGAATTAAAAGAACACTCATTAGTAAACTACCATTAATTTAAGGGTCAGGGTAAAAAAAACCTTCCCGAGTAATAGTCTTTTAAAATATTAATATTAAGTTCGAACAAAATCCATAGAACCTTTTTGGATACGTGGCCAAGAAGAGAGAGACAGAAACATAGGGAAAGACAAATTCACTTTTTTGGGGTTCAGAAACATAAAACGTCAATATTTAAGCCCATCATAATCTCTAGATAGATATTTGTTTACGATCACAATACTTTCTCTTGATACAAGAGACTAAAAATGTGGAAAATGGGGGTAAAAGATGCTTGTAAGATGGAGATGTGTTCAGACATTAGTATTCTCTACTTTAGGAAGAAACATGAACTTTGAAGAGAGGATGAAAAGAATAATCCTTTGATCTCTCACGGTATTCACTTTACAATGGGATTTACCTCGCAACGTGTTCCGCGTCGGTAAACGAAAACTCGTGACGGGAAAGGCCTCCCACCGTAAGCCCCGGGAATACTTGAATTTACATGAGGAGCCTTTTAATCTTCTTGCAGACAATGTTATCTTGTGGGGAATAAATTTGATCCATCCAAAAAAACGCCCTCTTTAATAAGTTTAATTAAACTTCAACTGAATAACTTAAATTAAAGCTTTATTTAAAAACATACTATTACTTCATATCTAGAGATTATAGCAATTTAATTAAAAATAGCAAAATATTATGTGAAACAATTAGTGAAAAAATAAATGTGAACCAATTAATGGAAAAATGAGACAATTTATACAGTATAAGGTTAAAGGATATTTGCTATTTTACCTGTGACGTAGTGACAAACCTAGGTAAAATTTCCCATTTTGATATATTTTCGATTTTTTCGGCGATTTTTAGAGTGATATTATTTAAACACCTGCTTTGGGGGCTGCATGTTCTACGGCACTATTATCGCAATAGACTAACCACCGATGATGGAGGGAACAAGGTTCGAATCTTTGTTTGCTGAACTGAGGGTGGGTTTACCTAAATTATTTTTTACTCTCTCCTCGTGCAAACGTAGGTATACTTCCTCTAAATATAACCTTACTAATTACTAAATCTATTAGCATAATCAGAACATAAGCATATAGCCCGCATGTGGTGCTAAATTTCAACAAAAAAACATTGACACTAAAACCATAAGTTAGTCTAGTAAACAATTATTCTAATAATAATAATAGTCTTACATAGTCACATTTTTATATTTTTAATCTTTTTTTTAATCGTTCATAGCTCAACTTATTTGATTTATTCACGAAAATGTCCAGTAGAAATCCTACTGCCAAGATGTAGACAAAAAAGTCCGTAAATGCATGTTTAACTGGAATTGTAAATTAGCAAAAAATAATTTTTCAGTTGTAAATAAATGTGGTCCAGACACCAATAGTAGAATAAGTGTTTATATTTGTCAGTGGAAGAGGGGAAGTGCTATCAGCAGACAAACAAGAGGCCTCACAGGGTGAACTACTCATTTTATCCCCTCTCTTTCTATTGAGTTCATGAGTGTCTAAGGGCCAGTTTCATAGTCAAATTCCTAAGTGAGATAGCGCTTAGGCTGCTTATGTGCTTAAATTTAAGATGTAACCCGCTTCGCAAAATAGCTTCCAATTCACCAAGTAGGCAACGTCGTTAAGATAAAATACAACAACCTGCCTTGGTCACGTAGTTAGACTAACGCGATAGTTTAGTGTTGAGCTAGACTGTCAAAGACGGGGAGATCAAGGTTCGAGTAATGGTTGGGTGAACTGTAATGGCTTTCCTAAATGATTTTATACTATCTCTCTACGCAAGTGCCAGTTCACTTCCTCCATATTCAACCTTCCCAATTCCTAACCCATTTGTGTAATTAGTACTTGAGCGTATATCCCAAATGGGTAGTAAGACGTGGTGTTAAGTATTATTATTATTATATTTGCTACGTACGTGATTGAAAATACCTGTATTAAGCATAAGTAAATATATTAATCAGTGAATTTTAGATTTGATACTTTCTTTTACAAATTTTCGGATTTACAAGTGGAACTTTTTTTTTTACATGAAACCAAATGTTAAGAACTCTGAGCTAACCGTACACTGCTGTTTTATCTTCCCGCGCTGTCTGTATTTGTACCTCACAGATATTCTAAGCAGAGTATCTCACTAGTTGTTTTTCATACTCTTTAGTATGACGTCACAATGCTTTTAAGAACACTCCACCACAACTTTTAATCTCAGAGAGGCAACCTTTTTATCCTCTAAGTGCAACCACAAGCCAAAATAAAATTTGTGTGTGTGGACACTGGGTCTTAATAACTGTCCGGTATATCCGTATATCCACAAGTAGAAGGTAAAATTTAAAAGAATTGTACAGTTATTTTAATCTCAGAGAAGTCATGAGTTTTAAGCCTTTGCAACGCTAAAAATAAAATACGAATAAAAAACAGTTTAACGACCCTAAAAAGAAATTGATTTGATTGGAAATACTCTTCGCAGACCATGATAGGATTTCATGGTTAAACTCTTAAGGAACTTACTGATGAAAATTTCAAATTGTATACATTTAACTAACAAATTTGAGACAAAATCAGTTCGGGACATTATAATTTTTTTGGGGGATTTTCCCAGAGGATCGAGGACAAATGGTCATTTTACCTTAGTGTCCATAGTTCTTCAACCTACTGAGCTGTAATTTCCACCTATGTTATTGTAATTTGACAATATATGCTGAAACTATATCTTTTGATATTTAAATATGCTTGATCTGCTTTCACGTATTCATAGGTCAAGTCGTGTGATTTGTATCTGTCATTTTGGATAAATATGATAAATATATATATAATAACATTAATAAAATAATGTAAACTATCAATGCTGGCCATAAAAAAAAGTATATTTTCTAAATGTTTATTCCCAGGAAACAATGAGGCTCGTGTATAGGTACTGCGTAACTGGAGCCCCCCCCCTATTTCCACTTGATATTATCAATAACATTTAATATAATGAGTCATTTTTTCTTTAATTCTTTCTTTCTTTTTATAGTATAATATATATTCCTTAAGCTTAATGTCAGTACTTCAGTAGCCATCCCCCAGTTTATGAAAAAGATACAAAAATCTTTGTATGGAACTGTGTGCTTCACAGTTCCAGTGACGTGGTGTTTGACTGTTGTGCGCATGCGCACATAGGAGGGGGTAGGAAGGAAAGTGGGATTGCCAGGTAGATAGAGCACTGTTGCTCTCGCAGTGCCGGCTCTGGCGTGATGGTATAAGGAAGTTTTTTTTTAATCAGCGTGTTATGTGCTTAAAAACCGTATATCATATTCTTGAATGTGATAAAGTGTTGAGTGTAAAATTATATTATTATTCTGCTTCCAGGTATTCTATTTGATTAATTTTTTCGATTATTTTATCTAACAGAAAGACCAAATGCGCTTGCAGTACTTTCAATGGAGAAATATTCCTCAATTGTCATCTAGAGATCAAGGAGAAAATCATTGAACTTTTTGCGCAAATTAAAACAGGAAAAATGGATTTCATTTTGAAATGAATAGATCATGCTTTAACTGTAACAATTTAAGTTAAAATAAGTAAAAGAGTTTTTTTTGTCAAGATTTTATCAAGTCCCTGAATAAATTCTCTTTTTATACATGTTTTTTTCATTTTACACAGTTTTAAAACAAAGGTTAAAAAATTTCTGGAGCAGTACCCCCACTAATTTTAGCTACGAACCACCACTGCCACGAAAATACTACAACGGTTGTGCATTTTCCTTGAATTAAGGTAGTAGGGCCTATAGCCCATGTAGACCCTATGACTATGTCTTGCGTAATATCTGTAATCTCCAATTATATCTTTTAAAAAACAATTGTTTTAAATCTAGAAATGGAGCGAAGCCTATATTTATCAAATCCGAATTTTGATTACAAATCTTAAATTTTCTTTCGAATCTTGAATTCAAGTTCGAATCTTCGACTCTTTACAAATGTACAGTTTTAATGCGAAAACATTTAAATTTAAATCCAAAAAATGTTGCTTGGACCTTAATGTGAAGTGAGGAAGACAAAATGTTATTAATTAATAATCATAAGAATACCATTTTTTCTTCTATCAATTTTGTTTTATTTGGTTACTCTTCAAACCGCACAATTATTAATTCATGTTATCATTGTCATTCTTAAAATTGTCATATCAAATTAAGGGATTCATAAATTGTATTAGAATTTTTTAATTTTTTATATTTTTTCAAAGTTCGAATACTAGAGGAATCGAAGATTCAAACAGTTCTTTATTTAAAATAATACATCTTTTTTCCGTGCTACTCTTTAACACGATAGCGACCCTTGAAAAATTCCCCTCAGTCCAAACCAGCTCGGAGCATGTAAACAGCCTCGTGGAATAATGCATGCGGCGGCTTGTCAGTGACAGACACGAGGAATGACCGGGCGGAATCTCTGGCACGTATTGTTGTGTCCGGCCCAGGCCGCTGCCGCGCGCCAACGGTTTTTGTGTTGCTCGCCCCCGATAACAATGGCGCCACTGACAGCACTTGCTGTGTCCGGCACCGGTAGCTCGTTCAATAACGAAGAGCCGATTAAATGTCCCGGCTTGTTTCTTCTTTGGTTATCAGGACAAACGGCCATTATAAGCGGATCAATCGATGTCCATACACACACATATATATATATATAAATATATTTTTAACAATGAATTGGTATTCTTTCAGGTTCTACGCATATTTCTAATTAGGCTAATGTGTTAGAGATGAGGAAATGCGAATTTAGAGGAAGTTATACCGCATTTGTGTGGAGGAAGCGTGGAAAACCATTCCAAAAGAAACCTAAGGCTATCCTTCTGGGGATCAAACCCTGATCTCCCAGTCATCGGTAGTCAAGTATATTATAAGAATGACAATCTAGACTTGTGTTTCGCATTTTAGTTCACGGTACACATAAAATACTTTTTGTTTTGCACACCGTTGTGTTTTGGGTACACGCCACTGCAGCAGAAAATACATTATAAACCCAATCCAACAATTGGAAATCAGAGTTAGGAAAATATAAAATAATATTTTCCTGAAGTATCTTCGAATATTCTGATAATAAAGGTTGAAGTTTTATTTTGTGCCCGCTTCTTTAACATTTGTAAATATTTTTTACAAATCATTAGTAATTTCTTTAAAAAGAAACCAGTCATTAAAAAAAATTGGCTATGAAACAATGTAGCATGGCAATAATTGGTGAGTAAAAGCAAGAAAATGTTAATAAGACGTAATATTGTGAAACTTATGAAATTGGAATAGATTTCATAGAATGGTAAGGAATAAAAAAGTTTTTAAGTTACACTAGCTTTCATACTGATCTATTTTTGGATCTACTTTATAAGTGTATTTTTTTAAATTACTCTTTGTATTTGGTGATCAAGCTATTCAGATAAATAATGAATTCTAAATTCAATAGGCGAATTCAAACAAAACCTTTGAAAAATATAAATTTGATCTAATTTAATTAGTTTAATCCAGGTAAAAATCAAGAAACTCCTTATTGCGATCAACTCGCGAAAAACCATTTATTTTATAAGTATACATACGTTGTTTTATAACTATGTTGTCATAATAAACTGAAAATAATAATAAAACTAGCCATAACTCACAAAACTATAGTAATTAATGAAAATGTTAAAGTTTATCGATATGAATACAATAACATAAGTTTATAAAATAATCAAATGCATAATTGGTAATTGCAATAAGTTAGTATTAGGTTAATTGACCCCTATAAGTACATATTGACTCATGCAGAGTGATGTTGATTAGGGCAAAAATATGAAAACAATTTGATGAAATTAACATTTAAAATAACAATGTAACATTTTAAAATATGTCTTGTGACGTATCATGGGGATTAACTGACAATAAATAAGATAGATATAATACATAAAATATACTTAAATGTACAATGAAAATGTAATTTTTGGAACAATATTCAAGAAACATGTGAAATGAACCAGGTTAATAATAATAATAATATATCTAAGTTTGGAGAATGTGTGTGTTGAATCAAATTAGCAAAATATAATTAATTAAATAAAAGTTATTCATTCCTTATCTGGAGTTTTGGTTGAACCCTAAAGATGACTAGATTAGGTCATCGCGGTCTTGAATTGACTATTAGACTTTATGTTTCGGCGTTACGCCATCATCAGGTCTGAGGAAAATCAATGTGAGAATATCAAATGAGGTTAAATTAGGTTAAGAAAGAAAAAATCAGTAAACAGTAAAATTGAAAGAGATTTAAAAGTGTATAAGTAGGAAAATATATTTAGACTATTAAGCTTACCTTACAATATTGAAAACATATTATTCCCAGTGATTAAATGTTGCAATAGAGGAATGTAAGAAAATGTTTACGGTTATATAATCTTATTATATATTTACCACCACGTCTTACTACCCGTTCGGGTTATACGCTTTAAGTACTAATTACTCTAATGAATTAGGAATTGGGAAGGTTGAATTAGAGGAAGTGAACCCGCATTCGCGTAGAGGGCTAGTGGAAACCATTTAGGAAAAACTACCCTCAGTTCACCCGACCGAGATTCGAACCTCGATCTCCCCGTCCTTGGCAGTCAAGCTCAACATAACAAGCGCGTTAGCCAACTACGCCACCGAGGCGTGTTAAACTTATTATTGAATGATATAGAAATAACCAACAAGAGAAAATAATTTTGTTAAGATATAGGTGGTATCGCTACTGTGTTAAAGTGAACTATCGGGTTAAATAGATAGATATAGAGTTTAAATTAAATTTATAACGTGAAGATTATGACGAATTATAAAGAATAGGAAAAAGGTAGAATGGTATTATGTTCTAATATTCTTGACACTGGCTCGATCAGGTCATTATTACGCTGGAAAGATCTCAGGAATTTTGGAGCTAGGATTATTTTTAAGTTTGACATGTTAAAGTAGTTTTTTCGATGGTATTAATGAGGAATAGATTCTCGAAATTGGTTTGCTCATTGAGGCTAGTATTATTGTAAAAGATGGTGGTTTGAATATGGAGGTTTTCAGCTATATTCATTTTGACACCTTAAGAAATTGGATTAAAAAAGTTTTATGCATTTAATCATGGGTGTGGGTTGATGACTTTAGTATTTGAGACGTTCAGCAAATTTGGATGTGGTTCTATCATATTTAAAGTCATTCATGTGCTCAGTATAACGTTTATAAAGTTACATTTCTGTCTTACCGATGTATACAGCATTGCATTCAAAAGTGGTATTTACAAATTAACTTGTGAATGCAATGCTTGAATATGTATCATTAGTATTGCAACAGTTGAAATGAAACCTTATAATGTAGAGAAAAAATCTTGGTCAAATTACGCAATGCACATGACCAAAATTCAAGCACTTGAAGTTATTATATGTATAATATTAAACTAAATGTATATAATTTATCTATTTTGGCAACAACAACAAAAGTTTTTCAGTATAAAAACTGAAACAATATGTACATTAGCTCAGTGTTCCGAAAACTGTTTAAGTTCATAGTACACCGACAAACTTTTTACATATTTTTTTTTGCGGAACACTCTTTGTTTTGGGTACTCACTGTGGCTAAAAAAAAGTGAATCAACTACCCAGAATAGCTGTTGTACAGTAAATCAGAATTAGGAAAGCATATGCTATTTTTTTAATCTCGGGGAAGCTTCAAATGTTCCTAGATCAAAGTTTAAAGCTAATTTATGTGGCTATTACTGTAATGTTTAGAAAAATTTTGTTCAAACCGTTAGTAATTTAGGTAGACATATAACTTCATTTTCACGCGAAAGCTTTTATATTTGTAGAATGTATTAAAGATATCAGTAGCTACGAGTAAAAAAGAAATGTGTTCGTTAGATGGCCGCCACTCCAAATCCATTAAACTCTAGTAGGCCTACTACTTGATTGATTATAATGACAAATCTTTTAACTAGTATTATGCCATCTGAGTAAAGGTACACAACTTTTTATTAATGGTACAAAACGATACAACACGAGTACAAAACTTTGAAATTAAAAAAAAAAATCGAGATTCTTAAGTGGTACTATAGGTTAATGGAAGTCTCCACCCTTAACAATTTCATTCTTATTATTTAACTGTGATGTGGGGCGCTATGGGCTGTGGACTCACTACACACCTAATTCATCGTCGTGGTACGCCAGTCTTCCGTGGCACACTGTTTGCGAAACACTGCCTTACCTCACGTTCCCGTCCCACCCCCCTTTAAGTTGAATGAATTAAAAGAGAGAAAGAACATACAGACATAGACAAAATACCGCATCAGAATAGTCAGTCTTGCATCCTATTCAAGAGGAAAAGGACTAATCATCAGTCATTACTCAAAAGTAGGCACATTCAATCTCAGAATTCAACCTCATTCATGTAAAGGCCACACACCTTTTACCATCAAGCTCCATCAATTCATCCCTGAATGTAGAGCTAATAGCGCGGGAAGAAGAAAAAAAATCGATAACGACGATCCATTTATCAGCGGGAAAGTAAGCGATATGACAACTGTTTGACGGTTCAAAGTTATTAAACACAAGAAGGTTCCTAATAACATCACAATGTTCAATTAGCGAATCTCACGATGTGGCCTCAGATATAGATAGATACGACCTCTTCGCGTCAGATAATAACGAGGGGTTGAATAGGTCATCCGTGCTGGATACGAAATGGTCTATCTGCTCATATTTCGAAAGAGTCGGATTGGAAGATCTTGATATTGTTTTGTTTTTTTATTTTGAGTTTAATATCGTGATGGAAAGTTGATTTGAGCCCGAGATTGTAAGGAAGTTTAGTGAAGTAAATAAATGTACTGTACATATCGAAAATTTGTACACTACACTGACAGAATATATATTTCTCTACACGTCGTACTACCCATCTAGGCTATACTTTGATACCATGATTTGTGGAGAGTAGAATGATTGAATCTCGTTTTAAAAATTTAAATGTAGTTTGGTTTATAAAATGTATTATTTGGTTCAAGGTCGTAATAAACTAGCTTAAATTTAAGTATAATAATGCCAGATGTAGAAAAATTACTGCTAAAATTCTTCTTCTTTATATTTATCTGTAGTATGCCTTTGGTAACAATAATCTGCTATAGTATGTAGGTCAATTATTTTTTACTTCTTCTTTTGCAAATGTTTTTGTTTGCGGGGGATAAGTTTCCCTGTACTTAGGGGACGGACAGCCAGACGGCGATCAAACAAGCTCGTGAGCGACTAAGTGGCCAAACTGGCGAGCGCATAGTTAGCAAATAGCTCTCTATAGTTGTTGACAAGGATGCAAAGGTTCGAATCTTGGCTTCGTGAACTGAGAGTGGTTTTTGACGAATTATTTATTGTTGTGGTTTTCTCATCCTCTCTCCACGCTAATGGTGATTCTTATTATTGCCTGTAAACTAGACTGTACCGGGTCGAGCGCGCGCACTTGAAAAATAGAACCATTTCTTGTTTTCAAACGCGGGCGCTCAGTCACTCGCTCGCACACTCCAGTCTGGCCACCTCTCTTCACAACCAGTGTGTTCTATTTTATATTTTAGTCATTCGCACTCTCGCTCGCCCAATCTGGCGGTCCCCTTAGGGTACTTTTATTGGTTAATTGAATTTACTTTTTTACACCGAGTCTTACTGCTTCTTCGAGTTATACTTAGTTTGAATAATAAGGTTAAAACTATCATAGTCCAATTGGTACTTTATACTTTCTCGATATATTACAGGTAAAGAAAGTATTGTGATCGTAAAAAATAAATTAAACTCGAGATTTTGATAAATATCGACGTTTCATGAGCCCCCGAATCCGGAAAAGTAGGTTTTGAATTTGCGTATGTCTGTCTGTCTGTCTGTATATACCTCCGACTTGAGCCTAAACTATTTACGGATCGGGCTAAAACTAGGTATATGAGGTTTTCATAAGGTTGCCCCGAGGAGTTTCTTGAAATGGATATCCAACCCTAAAATTAAGGGCAGTTGACTTAAGGGCAAAAAGAGAAAATGTCGATTTTCTCAAAATCGGCTTTAGCAATTTTGATTAAATTTAATTTATTAAACATTTATAAATATTCCAAACAAAATGGCTATCTTCAATATTTCGGCAAAATGACAAAGGGCTCAGGTCTGATGCGTAAATTCTCATTTTTTTAAATCAAATTTCTGAAATTATTTGAGATATGAAATTACTTATCATGGCAAATATGTAGATTTATTTAAAATACACATATTTTATTGGAAATAATTATAATTTTATAAAAACAATAACCTTCAAGCTATAAGCATATATATAAACTTTTCGAACACTATAAACGTTAAGTGTTGATGAAGGTCGACGTCTCATCACCCCCGAACCCAAAAAATTGGTTTTCGTAATGCCGTTTCTCTGTCTATCCATCTGTGTCAGTTTGTACCTCCGGCTAGAGCCTAAACTATTTTACCGATTGGGCTAAAACTTGGTTTGATGCGTAAATTCTAGTCTTTAATTTTATCTCCGTAAGTCTTTTAGTATGACATTTCTTAACATTGCATACATGTAGATATAATTATAATAAACATCTTTTACTTTAAATATATTTTTATAAAACCAACCGTTTCTGAGATAATGGCAAATATATTGATACAATTTTTGAGCTCTAGTTGTGAAGAGATACTACTTAAGTTTAAACACAATAATAATGCCATGGGCTAAGCAAATAAGTAGGTTTTTCAAGAAGTTTATGTTGTTTTTCCTTTAATTTCTTAGGGGAAATATTTGTACAGCACAGGTGCGAATCCAGGATTTTCGTGAGGGTAGGGAGGGAGAGATGCGGGTGCTTCCATCGGGATTGAATCAGTGAGAAAGGGTGGGAGGCACCTCAAGAAATTTTGAGATAAAAATACTTCAAATTTTGAGAGTAAAACTTCAGTGTAATGCTAAACTTGAGATAATCCTTTAATGAAGGGTATAACTCAAAATTTGCTATTAGTATTGACATTTATTGTAAGATAATAGTAATAATAACAATTATTATATAAATGGATTTTTAGCTATTCAATCAATTAGAAAAAAAAAATTGAATTATTCAGATTTCGAACAATTGAAATTTGACTCCACTCAGAATAGCTAGTTATTTCTCATTCTTAATCGAAATGTTACCATTAAGCCCTACTAACATGTTATGTGTGTGGTATTATTCAAAGATTTTGTTTAAAGAACGTTGTTTAAAAATAAATTATTTTAAATATATTTATTAATAATATTGAAATAGTAATAGTAAAAATGATCAAATAAATAAAACCTAAACAAGGTTTGTGCAACAAGGTGAGAAGTGCACAACTTAAATTAGGGTTATTTCATTAATGCCTTTTTTCACTACTTTAAATAATTAATACAGTAACATTAACTATTAAAGTAACTAACGTATATTAATCATTTAATAATATTACCAATGACAATTAAAAAAATGAAAACTTGGTTAGTGAGATAGTATTACGTGACAATAAAACTAATAAGTGACTTTAACATTGATTTAACTGGTTTAATTTCTCGAAGCGGGAGGGGGGTGCGCCCCCATTTTTCATTCCTGTATCCGCCCCTGGTACAGCAATGATCTCTCTCTCTCATTTTAGACTTAATAGTCAATAAATACCTATTTTATTGGTCAAAATTTATAAAAGAGAAATTTAGTAGCAATGCGATAATCATAAGATGTGTATCTCTTAATAAAATTCCGAAAATTTTAAACGGAAGTCAAAATTTTAAAACTAAGTGTTACTCTTGGTGACTCAATATCGATAATTTTTACTACTTCAAACATAAAAATGAAGACGTTAATTTTAAAAAATAGAATTATACAATTTAAAACCATTAGTCAAAAAAATGTATTACGTATAACGCAATTTGTTCTTGGGTTCACTAGTGTATATTATATTACGAATTTTGAGAAAATATCTCAATTTTTAAACAATAGAGCGAGAAAGTCCGTGTGGAGTTCCGTACCATTAATTTTTTTCTGGAATCTCAGATGGCAAAGGAAAAAAACGGTGACGTCTAGTACTGATAAAAAATAAGCCTAGGGTTGATTAGGATATTTCACGCCTAGTATAAAAATAATGACAAAATTCGTACTTAAAGGGATGATAGTTCATTTGTTTGGAAATATTTGTATTTTATTTTATTTCTCGTAAACAGGCCAAGTTTTAATTTTCTACCATGAGGTTTAAATAGGTTTTTATTGTCATTTTAATGTGGTGCCTCACGAAATTTCGGTCTCTCTAGCGATTCAAATTTAATTACAGTAATGAGTATGGATGAGGAGAACCAAATTCACTGGAATGGTACGCGAATTTGTGGGGTGGGAGATAAAAACCTATTAAAGAAAAACACATCCATTATTCGAAACTAGAGATGGTCCCTTGAGGAGGAAATATACGGTTCATTTTAGTTTAACAATGCTGTTTAGTTAACCAAATTTAAATAATTACATTTAAAAGTGAATTTTTACACTTTTAATTAAACTGACCAAATTAGTTCACCTAAAAGCTATATCAAAGATTATATGACAACTACTCTAATGTGGTAAGGATGACGAATGAAGGATTTTATAGTTTATTTACGCGTATTTTTTAAGAAGAGGAGAAGGAAACTATTTTGCAAAACTATCCTAAGTAGATCTGACTGAGATTCGGCACGATATTAGCGCCTAGGACAATTTGGCCACTGAAGCGGGTCCTTATCTTGTTAGCTAGTTGATACATCTATAATGAGGCTTCATTTGTCTACGTAATAGGCTTCAACCAAAAACTAACATGCCCTGTTTAAAAACAATACATTGACGCATCTGAAAAAAAATCCTTTCAATGTTCAAGATGCGCATTTAGACGTGTTCAGTTTGGCTGAATGGGAATGAACAGCATTATTGAACAAAAGTATACACTTTGTCAACTTCTTTCAATGTTCAATTTTGTTCAACATTTTTCTTTCAATGTGGTTGATTAAACCGCATTGTTCAACCGCGTTGTTCAACCAAAGTGAACTATGTAATAAACTAGCGTCAGTGGCTGCATGGTCTAACGCGCTACTCTCATAGTAGACTTGACTTCTGATGACAAGAATATTGATGTTTGAATCTTGGTCGAGTGTACTGAGATTTCATTTGTCAAAAATGTGTTCCACTCCCCCTCCATACAAATGCGGCTACATTTCCACTAGATATAGCTTTTTTATACCTAAGGCAATTAGCGTAGCTCGTACATAAACTATAACCCAAACAAGTAGTAAGACGTGGTGCTAAAATAAAAAATAGCTGTGTAATTTCACCCTCACCATCAAATCAGAGAAGACAAGCCCAACATGTTTACGTGCCCAAAGATGCGGTTCATAATATAGAATAAAGAATGTATTATTTTACCCTTTTATTGCATGCACAGTATAACTTTATTACAATCAGACACATAAGTTATATCAGTAGCTCATCTTGAAGCTTGAGCTAAGAGTCCCGTGGTAAATTACTAGCAAGGTCGTAAAGTTTATGCTCTTTATTAGTGAAGTTTTACTATTGGTTATTTTAGTGATTAATTAACGATCACGAGCTTGGGTATTATATCTGATCTAAAGTAAAAGAATTTTTAATTCAAATCTAATATTTCAGTTCTTTTTCCGACAAGAAAAATTTGCCTGGATTCCCCTGGATACACATTTAAAAAATGAAGTTTTGTCATCTTGCGTGAGTTTTCGCTCAATTTAGTTGTGTCTCATTGCCTGACCTTGCTATGAGGTGTAAGATAGGACTTAATAGATGAAAATGATGAAGTCAAGTCATTTATTCTATACTAACTCACTGACTAATCTTGCTGTGAGGTGTAAGATAGGATTTAATATAGGAAATTAATTAAGGAATGTCAGTTACTGAATACTGGATCACTGACTGACCTTTCTGTGAGGTGTAAGAAAGGATTTAATAGAGGAAAGTGGTGAAGGCATGTCATTTATTGGATCACTAACTGTGAGGTGTAAGATGAAAATTATGAAAGCAATGTTTAGAGAATTGTCATATTTAGTTACATCAAAACAAAATTTTTGTTGAAATCTTTAAATCAATATTTTCAGTGTCATAATATGCTAATTTAAATATACTTATTTTTATAAGAAATTTGATTTGGCTTTACTATATACGCTTTTAACACAAACAAATAATTATATTTCACCACTCAATCTCTAACATCTAAATAAATACAGGTAGTAATGCCATATAATGAAAGTGTGGAACGATTTAAAAAAACAACTTATAAGAGTTGTGTCATTCATGGGCTTTAATATACTAACATCCATTATTCTACTTGCATCACCAAACCTATCTGATTAACGATTGTAAATAATACTTGAGTGCCCTCGGAGATAATTAACCAGGATAAGTTATTTACCATCATGTCTAATAAGTAAACATTGTGACACATATCCATTCATCATTATGATTTATAATTAACAGTTATATTAGATTCTCGCCAGCATTCATAGAACACGTTTAACGATAATGACACCTGATATATACAAACCTATTGATGTTTGCTCTCTTTTACGTTGGTAGATGATAATTTCTGATATAATGTCTCTAAAATACGTTACCTACAGGAATTTATATCAAAGTAAAGTATATAATGTTAACTTTGGCTTTATACTAAAGCGAGTGATATTTTATTTTGTGAAATAAGCCAAGACATTTTGAAGAACTATCCCTTTTATTTTCATCGTGGATCTCCAAAATGGAATCTATTATAATTAATTAAATTTTAACAAAGATAAAATATCCACTTGTTTGAAAAAAATATTGATAACATTCTATAAATATACATTTAATTATGATTTAAATTAAATATTCTCTCAACGAAGATATGAGTGGAACAATCCAGAGATGATATGCACCACGTCTCACTAACTATCTTGGATTGTCACATATTTACACTAATGATGGCAGTGATGAGTAAGATAGGACTTTAAATTAAGTGTATCCTCATTCGTGTGGAAGAAGATCGTGAAATCATCTAGGAAACAACCTTCGAAATAGCATGACAAGATCGCTGTCCAAACTAGAAAGTGGATTTTTAGCTCCCTTGAAGTTAAGTTTTAGGTGCCTAAAATAAGCTTTTTGAACGCGCTGATTAGGATTTATAAAACATAAAATAGGTACTAAAACAAATTAAGATTAGGATTTATAAAACATAAAATAGGTACAAAAACAAATTAGGCAAGAATTGAAAATGTAAAGAAAACACTGAACTCCATTTAAATCTGCTTTAATTCAAATGCGACATGAAAATTAAAAAGGAGGCTTCCAATAAAACTTTGTACTGCAAAAAAAAAATGTAATAGTATTTAATTTGAAACAATGGCCCCACGTTAATGGAAATGAACAAACAATTATTTTAGATTGAACAACAGAAGAAAAAATGTCACTATTTACTTTATTACAGTTTGCTTTTTTTTCCCTATATTTAATTTTAACGCATCCAAGCATAGCTGTAAAGTAAACAGTATATAAGTGTGCATTCATAGCAACAATCATTTTCTAAATTAAATTTGTAACTTGCATTCGCCTTTTTGTTGCAAGATTTATTCCTAAGCCTTGATTATACCCTCTCTAAGGTAAGAGAGGTACAAGTGACGGCAGAAGGTGCTTTATGGCAAACATTGATTGTAAGTAGTTAATGTCAATCTGTTAGTAGTACTCTATTATTAATAATTATTTCCTAAGTACATAATAATTATTTCCAAATAGGCGTATATAAGTTACGTTCAGCCGATGTTTGCAATAAATATCATTCTGATAGCAGTCACCACCTCTTCCACTATAGACAGAGGACAGAGTATAATAACAGTAAATTTGGCTTGAAGATATAATTGTCAGCTATGTTATTTTTTGTTTAGTTTTTTTTTTGCAAAACAGAAATGTTATTTGGTTTTCTGTTCAATATAGGTTAAATAATCATCAATGTCGAAATATGTATTTGTAGGCACTTCAAAATCTATATATTTAAGCTTAAATATCGATAAAACAGTAGCATACAACTTCTGTACAAATATATTATTATTAAATGAAAAGGTTTTTACCTAAATTATACTGTTTATTACCAATAATAACGATTGGACAAGTCTCTGTATTTTTTCTCCTTCCCTTAAATACATTTTTTCTGTGGATTTTCAATAGAAGTAGTTTATAGGGCAATTTAACCTAGGTGCTTTTTTACCTCATTGCCTTTATCAAACAAATTAATTATAAACTATTATGTTCTCAATTCAATATTATGATTATTATTGATGAGTTTATTTTATTTGTAGTCTTGGAAAAAAAAATGAGGGTTTATATTTTGCATTTGGTTGGTATTCACATGGCTATAAAAAAAACTTATGAATTATAACGTTTCTGTGAAATGGGCTAGCGAGTTATTTTATCAAATTACTTTTTAAAGCGTAGCTATAGGTATATTCATTACTTTGTAATTTTTTTGATGCGGTGGTGAGGGTGAGATAAATCTTTGAGAATGCACCCTCAAAGTGTGTCTTCCCAGTAGACGTGTGCAGAACTGCTGACTGCTGTGAATGGCTCAAAGTGATTAGATTGACTGAAACGAGCTGTTCGTTTATCTACTTCAGTAATATTCAACCTTTTTTTATTAATGTACAACCAGATATAGTTTTTCTTCAACTTTGTAACCCCAAAGTTTTTGCTGTATAATGCAAGTATATACATATTCTATAATATACATATAGTAAAAAGGGATACAAACAAAAAGTGGACCCTTAAACTGGCCTTAGCTATTCATTGTTTATCATTAATTAATATATATAAATTGTACGTACTTCCTAAGATGTCTTTGCGTACCCTGGGTTGAATACATCTGAATTTCAATAGCTAGGTCATTAGAGAACTAAACTTCTAGTCCAGTCATTCGGGAATTTTCTTACAAATTTTATTATGCCAAGGACAATTATGGAAATTAAATATGTAGAGAAAAAACCGCAAGAGAGACCAAGAAATAGATGGGAGGACCATATAACAAAGTGTGCAAGTGATAGGAGAAAAATGGAATCAATTAAAGGAGGAAGAATGGTGGAAGGATAGAGGAATAGTGATTAATTTTACTAAGCTGACCCGGTCACAAGCAAGAAACAGTTGATGATGATGATGATGATGATGATGATTCATGGACAGCAATTTGAGTTCAGTCGTTTGATAACTGCTGCCTGTTGTTCAGTAGTTCACCAGTTCATTACGTGGACCTATGCTAGCTATATGGTTGTATAATAAACATAAATATTGAATGGAGCTGTGAGCTTAAAGTGGTTAAGGAATTTTTTTTTCTTCAAAAAACCATCTTTCTTTCAACCCACCCAAGCCTGCCAAAGTAGCATAACTCAAAAAAAAAGGAGAAAAGCTTTTCCTATGTCACTCAATTGCTGTGATCAAGATTGGTTAAATAATCATATTTGCTTATTGGCACGTCATATACTAGTTTCCTTCTGACCAGATCACATTAAGAAGCTGAGGTCGTTCGACTAGTTAAGTTGTAAGAATCGTAAAATTTAAACTGTTATTTTGATTTTATACCTCCAGGTTCAGATTACTCTAGCCACCACTGATATGTTTATGTTGATTGGTTTTATGTATCCCTGACTCTCTTGACCAATATTTCACACCAATTGATTGTAAGTATGCTTCTTTCTGTTCTAGCAAATGGTTCGTTCCAACCGGGCATGGAGCCGAAGAGGCAGCGCACTGCCTACACTCGCCATCAAATCTTGGAGCTGGAGAAAGAGTTCCATTACAACAGGTACCTGACCAGGAGGAGGAGGATAGAGATCGCTCACACCCTGGTGCTTTCGGAGCGTCAGATCAAGATCTGGTTCCAGAACCGCAGGATGAAGTGGAAGAAGGACAACAAACTCCCCAACACGAAGAATGTCCGCAGGAAGACAAACCCCGCAGGCGTGACGACAACGAATCCTTCGGGGGCGTCTAAAAGTTCAAAAAGCTCGCGTTCCAAATCGAATAACAATAACGAGAGGCGAAGGAATTCCGGGAATGGGGGTGGAGGGCCGAACGGTGATCCTTGCGGGACGCCGGTCCATCAACAGCAGAACCATCCTCACCACCTTCCTCAGCACCATCTCACAGTGTTACCACAACCACCGATCAACAGATCCCCTCCGGACTTACTCGAACACCCGGTGACGTTATCGAATAACGGGCTGCATGGTTTGAACGCCCCTACGACTCACGTCCTTAGTCAGCTGACGCCGTTGACGCCCACGCCACAGACTTGCGGTCCGACAATATCCGCGGCGGCGATCAAATCAGACTATGGGCTGACTTTGACGACACTTTAGAACCTTCAATTGCTTTGTTTTTTTTGCGAGATTGTGCGTGTTTTAAAGTGAATAATATCATGGTGGAAACTTTGTGTCGCTCAAAAACAAAAATTGTAATTGTTGTTTTACATGGTTCTTCGTTGAAAGCTAAAGTTTTTTTTTAAAAAAAAGGGAAATATTTTCAAAAACTGAAAAACTGGTCTTATAAAATTCAATAGTCATTATTTTTGTTAAATATGCATATATGAGGATGATATATTTTATTTAAATACCTTAAACAATCTAGAGTGCCATATCACTTAGCCATCGCATTTGGGCCTTAATTCAATAGCTACTTTTTTTTAATATAGGGCAGTAACGTTCTAAGATTTTCATCAAATTAAAGTTAATTCAATCGATAACCTGTTTGGGCTATCCGCAATTAACTAAATTAATGGGGCAGGATGAAGAAGTTTGAGAGTAAATGTTCCCGCATCCAAGAAGGGGAAGAGTGAAGCAATCATAGAGGAATACACTCTTCTGTATGCCGGGATACAAACCCCGACCTCACCACCTTTGTCAAACTAGACTATATTATCCAGATACTTAGTCCACTTGCCAACCGAGCCAGGTCCACGGTCAATAAACAATATATAATATTTGTTATCAAATTCCTTTCTTTGTTTTATTAAACAAAATTATCCACTCTTAAACTATTACTTTATAAATATATGTCTGAATTTTTTAAATATATTTTTCTTAGTTATACACTGTTTAGAAACAATTTAATTCACTCTCAGGATTTAAATGTATAATCGGCTTTTCATTCGACGAATAACTGGGCCATGTAAAATACAATGAATAACTGACCAAAACTCTCAAGCGTGGGAAAGATTCCTATTACGTTTTTCAATAAACAAATATTTTTAATACAAAGTGATAGATTTAGAAAAGACCCAAGATGATGATGATAATGATAATAATAACATTAATAATAATACATATGAGTCATTAGATTATTATGAAGGTTGTTCTTCAAGAAATGGAAGAAGACTCAAAACAAAACTGACAAGTAATTACACATGTCCGCATACCACGACGGCGTAGATTTCTTTCGGTTTTTTGTTTGTTTGTTTGTTTTGTTTTCTCATCCGTTGTAATGAAGGTCGTCTGTTCCAGTTGAGAGGATGGTAAAATTACCTTTATATCTGTGTTAATTTGCCGCCGGGTAGGTATATATCATCAACTACATTAACATGCAACTATTAGAACAATAGAATTGAACAGTGTTTTTAATTGTGACAACTCCAACAGTCGTTTAGTTTAAGTTTTGTTCAAACAAAGAAGACGAAGGATTATATCTTAAAAATAAAAGAGGTTGTAACCTTTATTTAAAAAAAATCTACTTTCACTATTTTTCCTATTATGATGTGTTTTCACAAAGAATGAACGTGCTGGATAAGCTATATACTCGAGTATCTAATTTTATTCATAGTATGGCCAACATTTTTTAACGTGTGGGAATAGTTTTTATTTCACCACTAAATCTAATCATATAATTAATTTAAATATTTTAGGAAATCTATGCAATTGAAACAATTTAGTATCAAATAATTATGATTTGTGAAAAAAGTTAGTTTAAATTTTGTCAGTAAATTAAAAAATACACTAATATACAGTTAGTTATAAAAATGAAATTTTGCACTATTTAGAATAGTGTATTGAGTTATTAAATAAATAACATAGCTTTTTATTCTATAAAATATCTTGTTGCCTTTTTTAAAAAAAACTAATCCTTGGAATATTTAAATTTAATAATTCATATAAGACAAATGATATAAATAAATTTAATACTGTTTCAGGTGACCTGGTGGTCCAGGGGTAAGGTGTCAGACTTCTATGCTGGCGGCCGTGGTTCAATCCTCAGTCCCGGCAAAGATTTATTTGATTACCAAACCCTTCCTTCACCTCTGACAAGACATATTGTGAATGTGAGGAATGCCAGGCCTCCACCGTGGTTCGGATTCCACGTTAAACTGTAGGTCCTTCATTTCATCTCATAATCACCCTACCATTACACATTAGCGTAAATGCGTAAAACCCAAACGGGTAGTAAGACGCGGTGATGATAATAATAATACTGTTTCAAATCAAGTTTTTTTTTTAAACGTTTCGAACATTGTCAATATCACATTATCTACACGCTGGGTAGCCTAATCATCTAATAAAATATAATTAATCATTTTATTGTTTCATGATATGAATATAATATGCTTGAAGCATTTAAATATGTAATTACAAACATATTTATTTAGAATATGTGTATGTTAATCTTATATATAATTTGATAAATCCATTTTTGGTAATTGAAATTACGAAGAAAGGGTTAAACCAATTTTAACATACAAACATTAATTTTAAAGGTTATTGGTCCAGAATTTTTGGCAAAAATATAAACTTAAAAAGAAATCCCGATTTTCATCTGTGCAATCATTCTTTATCCACACCAACCCTAAAAAAATACGTTAGCAAAACTTTAATATAAATTGCTCATACGTTAAACAATTCCACTATTAATCATATAGGCCTACTTTCATTGAGGTTAGTAGTACGTTCATTCTTAAAACTGTGTTGTATTTTGATCTAAAATGAAAGTGCTCTGTGAAAGATTACTATTGTTTTTATACTTAAAAGAAATGAAGTCAAATTTCCCTTTAACGAAGAGGAAACAAGATGTGTGTGCCATGCGTGTGCTTAGAATGAATTCAACGTGTATTTATTTCATTACATTCACGTCCTGGTTACTTTTATTTGTGTGCGTTTGTAGCTTTATTGTTTTAAGACTTATTATGAAATCGACGTATGTTTTTTGAGCTCACGAATGAATCAAATTTGAATGTTGTTAGTCCATTTTTCAAGTGTTCGTGATGAATGATACCGGTATGTATGTGCTTTAAGTTACTTTTATATTTTATTTTGTTTTCCGTTGATCAAAATGCCATGTGCCACATTAGTTTCATAAGTGATATATTTTGTTTGTTTTTAATGTCATCCTAGTAAGTATAAAAGAAAAGGTGTTTTATGTTTGGCCAAAAAGTATTTTATCGTAAGAAATATGTATCAAGTTTGAAGTATTTTGGTTTTGTTTGATTTTTGTATACAATTTTAGAAGGTCCAAGAAGATTTTGTGGCAAATTTCTAAGATATTTTTCTGGTCTAAATTTGAATGGAGGAGCATTGTAAATGTGGATAAATATATTTCAGTAAACTATGAGCTTGGTATAAAACAAATTAAATCTATTTATTTTTGAATTTAGAACCTTTATTCAAATAATTTTTACTTCACCCTTGATTTATTCAGGGAATATCAGAAACGACTAGATTTTATTATATTGTTGTAGAATTAAATAATGAGAGTTCACTTGGACCCAGTATAAATCGATTAATTTATACATTAATTTTAATTCACTCGAAAACCTTCAAACACTAACTTTTATGAATCCGAGTCAAAATATGGGTCTTGATCTATTCGATCAATTTTTTATATTTTTTCTCGTCTTATATTTTAAATATTGAAAGCCCCCAAACATAAATTTTCAATATAGTAAGTAATGAGGACTGCATAATATAATTATGCTAGTATTACTAAGAGAAACTTAACACTTATTAAATAAAATACATAAATTATACCAATTTATAGAAATAGGTACTATTTCAGAAGTGAACTTACTAACTAACATAATTCTAGAACACAAAGCATCCAGTCTCACTGCCATAAATTCATCATTATGAAAGTATCAAACACAATTCAATAAATTTACAAATTCGTTAGCCATGTTGGTTATCGAACTAGGAAATTTTTGCACTATGTTCAGATGAACTACTGTCTGAGATCAGGGTGGACACCTTAGGGATGTTTTCTTAACTCTAATTATTATCCTTTCTATTAGTAAATTAATGTGTAACCTCCTTTAAATCAATCCTTTAAAAACCCAATTTCTTGGATAAGATAGAGTCGAATTTCCACAAAAAAGGTTTTATATTACATTTGTAAAAGTTTATAGCTACACTTTCACGTATTCATTCATCAAATAATAAGATCTGCAAACTTCATTTTTATATATATTATCAATAAGTGGTTTGGCAGTAGTGTTGCCAGGTTAAGCAGAGCATTTTGAAATAATTTTTGATGCGTTCCCATCCATTCGCTCCCACTTGACTAATTATACATAGACTCTGCTTCACATTTTTAACGTGTGAATGTTTTTTCGTTGACAACTGTCTAATGAGTGTTCTACTGAGAGATATGAACATCCACAAGTACACTTCGTTAATGTTGAAAAGTCCTTCCTTGATGGACTATCTTACAAGCTGTGCCATAGTGGAACCATTCAGGTTAAACGAAGGGTAAAATTTAAACTAGCTCTACTTACCCTAACGAAACTCTATGACTAGGGGTAAGCATGATACATTTAGAGGAATTGTATCCGCATTTACATGGAAGGAGAGTGGAAATACATTTAGGAAAAACACCCTTAGTACACCACACCGGGATCGAACTCCGATTTCATATAATCAGTAGTCCCCATTATTTCGATAGTGACGCCTTAGACCATATGGTCACCGAAGCGGGTAATATTAAATACTATAGTAAATTTTTAATATTGCAGACAAATATGGCTTTATTTTTCTAAAAGTTTCTTTCTTCCAAAATATTACTGTAGTTCAAGTTTTTAAGGGATTATGAAAATTTTTACTCGCAAATCTATTAAAGATATTACCTTAATTAACTCGTGATGACTAACCCAAAAGTACGAGAATAGGTTCATATTAACAAACTAGAATCCTAAATGATAGCTAGCACAAGATGTAAACACGGTTTGGGGGGAAAAAAAAAGACCAAATCATTTGTTGTTAAAATTGTGAGAAAAAAAAGTCTTTCAAATCATATGGTTAGGGGAATGGATGGATATGTTACTTTAAAAGCCCGAAGATTGGTAAATCTTAGAATCTACCGGTACATTCTAGCATTTAACAATATCTCTTATTAAAAATCCAAAATATCTTGGAGCATATTTACATTTTGAGTTTTAACCATCTTTAGATTCACATGGAAGAGAGGATCCCCACTTCTTGATTTGGCCAGCACTCAAAAGTAGATCAATAACTTACCCTAACCTAACCAAACCTATTACAATCCGACCTAAAGGTTGGATAAGGTTAGATTAGGTCAGGCTAGGTTATTGGTTTACTTTTAAGTGTTGGTCAAATCTACAGTAGCCCCATGGCTTCTTTGGTCCTGACTGACAGTTTTGAAACGTTACCAGACCAAATTATGTGTCCCTACGCCGGGCCAAATGATCTGTAAAAACATGTGTTTAGCAGCTGTCACTTCTGATGGTCAAAATTTAGCTATATACCTAAATGTTGGCCGTCATCTGTCAGCTGTGAGCTGTCAGTTGGCACCAAAGAAGTCATGGGGCTACTGTAGAATTAAGGATCCTCTCTCACACCTGATTCTAGAGATGGTTAAAATTCAAAATGTAAACATGTTCTAAGATATTTTGAACTTTTATTAACAGATATTGGTTAATGCTATGATACATTCTAAGATTTACCAGTCTTCTGACTTTTACAGTAAAAGATACATAAGAGTAGATCTGGTAAGTTTTGCTATCACTCACCTACACTCGTACCGTAGATGAGGTATAGATTTGTAACTCATATTTTCGAAAGGTAATTTTGTTTCAGACATTTGACTTAAGACCTACAGTCATAACTTACCCCTATAACTACGAATCAGTGTCACTGCTATTGTCGCGGTTTGAGCAGTTTATTGCCGCAGCTAAGTGTTCCAGAGTACTCTTTTGGGCCATAAAACATACCCCCCCCCAACCCCTCCCTTTCTCTCACTCCCCAGACAAAAGTCTTCAGAATGTCTTCAAGATGAGGACACGCCTGCCTACATTCAAAGAAGACACTTCTTGGGTTATTGTTGAGACTTTCATGGGAAATTGTTCAGAAGATGAGAACTTTGTGGTCGTTTTCTATACTTACGACTTATTCAACATCCCTAGAGGATGACCCTGTGTTCCGGTATTTGGGTTAAGTGTGCCAAAGACTGTGTTGGGCTCTTATTTATTGAAAAGTAATTTGTTCTCTGTTAACACAACTTTGTTTTAAAATAACCATTATTTGGGATATTATCTAATATGATCATTTCTAATGCTTTTAAAGGTTTTTAGTACGGCTTAGTAGTTTTGAATAAAGTGTTTTATATCTATAGAAATAAGTAAAAAAGTCATCATTAATTTTTATTTTACAACAAAAGTGTGTTAATCAAGAGCGTATAAATGGTTAGCAAAATAAATAAAATTTTGAAAACAATTCAAAATTCCTTGAAAATACTTAAGGTGGGAGTGTAGGTCACGTGAATTAAGGGCAGTATTGTTTCAATTTTAAGATTAAAACTTATTTATAGTCAAAATAAATAAATTATTGCTCCAGTAGACACATTGAATTTAATTTTCTTCACATAGTGACCTAAACAGTTCTTAAAAATCTATCAAGAGTGTCCTCAAATCTAATAACTTTTCCTCTTTATTTAAATGTTTCTCATCTAACGCTGTTATGGTTATTATGACGGATATTCAACAATTTTTAAAATCATGATGTGTAGAAAACTAAACTATATTTATACTGGGGAAATATTTCATTTATTTTGGCCAAAATGTTTTGCTATAAAAACGGCAAAAACATTGCCCTTAACTAGCTTAACCTTCACTCCCACCGTAAAAGATATCATATAAGAAGATGGTGTATCTGTGACAGCTGTAAAAAAAAAAAAGAGGCTGTGAGGAAAATAATCCAAATGGAAGAAGAATTTATATTTGTTGGCAAGTTTTGTGTGTGTTTGGATCAATAGTTTATTTCTGCTAATTAAATCACACGTGTAACATCCTAATGTTACTTCATAGGTGCTATTTGTATTACTACTATTTCATTCCATAAAAGGCTACTAAAAAAATTAATCTAGTTGGTAAGGAAGAGGAAAGTTGTCCAGCCTTGATTTGAACATCGATATACTCGATTGCCTCTGTCATTTAATACAGTTTCATATCGTGGACAATTTACATTGCAAGAGGAGCTTTACAAAACTTCATCTGTAATAATTATGTTATCTTCTATTTGACAAAACACACAAAGGTTCTGTACTAAACACCTCACATTGGAAGTGTATTTCCGTGTGTGACTTTCCAATTCATGTATTTTCCAAGAATATATAGTCCCGCGTCTTACTACCCGTTCGGATTATACACACATGTACTAACTGAGCTAATGAGTTTGGGATGAGTAAAGTTACACTTAGAAGAAGTGTGTCTTCATTTGTGAGGAAGTATGTCAGAAAATCATTTAGGTATATCACCTTAAATTCAACCAACCAGAACTCGAACCCGGATCTCGCTTTTACTGGCAGTTGAGTTTATTGTGAGTGTTGACTTCTCAGAACATTTGACCATGGAAGCGGTTGTATTTCTTATTTATTAGAACATATAACAAGGACAGTTTAAACTATCTCCATCTATCCAGACAGCACTCGAAAATATGAGCCTGAAAATATAAACGGTAGTGTATGTTCGTCAAATTTGATCCAATTTTGTACATTATATCAAACGCATAGGTTAATTATAAGGTGCCTAAAAATATGTAGGATAATAGGTATAAACTATTTTTTACATTGGAATAGGAAATTATCTAAAATGTTGGAATGCGTCAAACCACATCGACCTAATTTCATTTGAAAATCATACAAAAAAATATAGGAAGGCAAAAGACGCCGACTATGTCAATAGAACTTTAAAAATAAATCTTATGAGAACACTTGCTCTCGCGACCCCGCAGCTCCGGGTTGCCCTTCAGAAGAGTCACTAATTGCCCTTCCCGCCCTGCAATTTAGAGTTGTTTAACCCTGTCGGGCCTCTGGGGACAACCCTTCCGATGAACGGTCAGCAACCCCCTTCACGAGTTGCCGACAGAAATGTGTCAAACTTGTCCTTTCCATTGGGCGGGGGAGGGAAACAAATGTCTTCGAGAAATAACTGTGGGGGAAGGAATATTTTAGTCGTGTGTAACAGGGCTGGGGGTAAATTCTCATCACTATGGATGTGGCATCGAATGTAAGTATTAATAATTTACTCATTTCGATAAAAAGGATAATTAAAGTGTCACCCGATTCAACAGAAAAATTGTTTACGGCGTCACTCTGGTGTTAGACTGGCCTGCTGTTGACAGGGAGATAGGGGTTCGAAGCTTGGTTGGGTCTACTAAGGGTGGTTTCCTACTCGCCTCCCATGCAAATGCAGGTGGATCCCCTCTAGAATGCTTAATTCCTCATCCCTACACCATTAGAGTTTGCGTATAAACTGAATATGTAGTAAGACTCGGCGATTAAAAATAAAGTATCGATAACATAATCGAATTGAAAGAAAAGTAATGATTACTAACTAATTTCAAGTATTGCCTTAAAAATATTGAAACTATGCTTGAACCTAAAGGAAAATATTGATTCAAGTAGGTTTTAGTGTCCAAATAAATAGCAGGAAGCTCTCTATTTGAATATCATGGTTTTTATGCAAGTACTTTTAGAGGTATTAAAGGTTTATAGGTATTTATTTATTATTGGCGTATCATGAAATGTTGCCAGGGTAAGCAGCATTAGTTTGAGCTGTACCCATGATTTGTTCACACCCCTCAGTAGAACAATCATTGGCAAGGTATTGAGAAGAATACATTCCCATGGGAGGCATGCAGCACAGAGAATATGTATGAATGGTCAAATAGGGCTCAAGTGGGCGAGAATACATCACAAATACAGTTTTAACCAGGTCTGATTCTCTTGCAATACTCCACGACACGCCACTGCTATTTATAATATTTTTGAATTATAATGGAATCGGTATTACGCCGTATATTCTAGGTCAATAAAAACTAGAGCTGCTTGAACTCTTGATTCCTCGAATCACTTGAGGCCTATGATATTTGAGAGATTCAAGATTCTTAAAAAAGACTCAATAAAGAGTCTCCAATACTAGTATGAAGACCTTTACCTACCATTATTATCATTAGGTGTTTGTCTTACAACAGGTTCATTCATTTTGTCAAGGAACTTAGAACACCTATGCGCCGGTCCTCTGCCACCTCCTTGAGCTCCCCGGATTTTGTTATTTCCTCCAAGTCATCCAATATTTGAATAATCCCTCTTTCTAAGCGCCTCTTTCCCTCAACCTTTCCTTCTCCGATGCTGTGCTGAAGACAGTTCCTCCTAATGAGGTGGCCAATCCAGTTTGCTCTGCACCGAGGAATCACATCCAAAATTGTTCCCTTCTCACCCACTCTTCTTAGTACTTCATTTGTCTGCTCCCCTAAACTTCTCAATTTTTCTCCGGCACCACATTTCAAAGTTCTCCACGTATTTCTTTTACATCTTCATAAGAGTTGAAATTTCTTCTCCATACAGCACCAAATGCAATATTTCACCAGTTTCTTCCTCAGTTCCAAACTCAAATTGTTGGTCAGCAGTAAACTCTTCTTGTTTAAAGCTTCCTTGGGTATGGCGATCATTGACCCAATTTTCTTGGTGCAGTAGGTATCCTTTGACAGCAGATTTAAGTATTTCAACTCCGGGTTTCCAATTCTGTCTATCATCGGCTGTTCATTTATTGAAATCATAATCACTTTTGACTTCTCAATGTTGATCTCCATGCCTAATATTTCCCCTATCTCTACCAGCTGGTCCATCATTTCCTGCAACTCTTCTCTATTTATGGCCAGCCATACTAAACTATCTGCGTATTTTATTGTGTTGCTGACGTGTCCTAAGATTTTAGTCAATTTGTAAAATAAATTAAACTTATTTATAGTTTTGTAATTGGGAGAGTAACGAAATCACAAAAAAAGAGCGAAATTTTATGAATATGAATAATAGACTAAATAAATTGGGTTCTCTTAGTTGGTTATAAGTTATAACGTAATAAAACATGCCAAACAAAATAGCATAGGTCAGTGGCGCAAAATCTTGAACAATATTTGTTAAATTTCATTTTTAATATTTTGTCTACAATTAAATTTGTGAATTCTTAAAGATTTTTTGGTGACCTGGTGGTCTAGGGGTAAGGTGTCAGACTTCTATGCTGGCGGCCGGGGTCCGATCCTCGGTCCCGGCAAAGATTTATCTGATTACCAAACCCTTCCTTCACCTCTGGCAAGACATCTTGTGAATGTGAGGAATGCCAGGTCTCCACCGTGGTTCGGATTCCACGTTAAACTGTAGGTCCTTCATTTCATCTCACATTCACCCTACCATTGCACATTAGTGTAAGTGCGTATAGCCCGAACGGGTAGTAAGACGCGGTGCTAATAATAATAATAATAATAATCTTAAAGATTTGAGGATTAAAAATTTTATTCTAGACTCTAAAAAATTAAAATTTGTATTCAAGTAATATAAGATTCAACCCATCTCAAATAAAATCAATAATGATGTAATCCCCAAAATTGTAGTCTATTATTGGGTCTATTTATGAATCCATCCCATTTATGAACGATGAAACAGAAACTTTAAATAAAGCTTTCATAGTGTGANGTAAAAGTATTGAGTAAAAAAGTATAGGCTACCAAAAAAAAATTCTCAGTGGGAATCTCACTTTTAAACAGCAGTGGAACAATTGATACAAAGCTTAGACCCTATTTAAATTTATATATTACACTTAGATTCATTCAAACACAAGCTAATACAATTGAAATAAAGATAAATTGTAACTTAAAAAAAAAGCTAGTTTGATAATTTTGCCCGCCAGATGCACTCTGAAAAGGCTAGATCTTGTGGGGAAAACGCACTGGACTGGGCTTCCCTCCCCCTCCACACACACACTCACTCGTTATACACATATGCTCCCTTGAGTCTAGAGTATAGCGTTCTGTGCATCAATGCCGTATAATTGGGGAACATTCAATATCATGCTCCGATCGGGAAGATAGTCTGTTTTTGTGTGTATAATGAGGGGTTAAAGTGGGAGGGTACTTGCCCTTGTGTCCTTTAGGACAAGCCGCCACTGAATAGTACTGCATATATACCCCGATTCAGTTAGGAAAAACAGTGTTCTTTTAAAAGCAATGATAATATCTATCAAAAATAATAGCTGCAGATAATATGACTTGATGTATAAATATATAAAAATGCTTTTAGTAGCTTTAGTAACAACCAGATACTCTTCTGCCTACCAAAATTAGGATATACGTTACATTGCATGAAAAAAAAAGCACACACGGGCTACAAATGATAATTGAATTAAAATTCGAACCATTGGTCACTCGTACAAACGCGTCCATGTAATTAAAAGTTTATAAATATGTCAGCGCTTAAAATACTGGTCCTAGATGTAATAAGTTTTCTTTTCCTAAATGGTTTCCCACTCTCCCTGCGCTCAAAATAGCATTCCCTTCCTCTAAATTAACTTCATCATTCCTACGTTATCAGTGTAAATATTTGTATATCCCAGAGGGGCAATGGAGGTTGAAGATCTGATAACAAAAGTAGGAAGAAAGAACTGCTTAAATATCGATTAATTGTCCAGTTTAAAATAAATTCCAAATAGTTTTCGGTGAAATTATTACTTTATAGTTAAATAAAGCTTCCTTCCCTACAAAATACAGTCTAATTTTCATATAAAGGGACTTATATATATAATACAAACATATTTTTACGTGGCTTAAATCAATAAAATGTTGCTATTTTATTAGTGTTATTTAATAGGCATTGGAACTTTGTATGAAAAGTGACAGCTTCAGATAACATGACTGGACGTATGAATACGTTAGAGTAGACCCAGTAGCTTTTCTAGTTGTCATAAAGAAAACCCTTCCTATAAAATTCGGACCTTACCTAATGCTCATCCCAGCCAAGCGGTGTTGAAGCACGGCTCGCCATTCCAACCCTCAACCCTCCAATCCGCCTTTCTCTCCACGTCCACCCCTATTTGGAGGGGTGGAGAGTGGAGCACATGTTCATGTATGAAGCTGGGCTGGAAACTCTTGAGGGGGTTGGATAGGGGCGTAGAGGGAGGCAGTGGGGTGAAGAGAAAAGGGAGAGAGACCCGCCATGCTTGTTCGAGGTAGAATGGAATGTTTCAAGCTAGCCTGAACGCTTACCGTCAACTTTCAACAAGCATTTATTGCATTTGATTAAAACCAAGTTTTGTACTTTTAATAAACTATATCAAATATTTTCATTGATATTTAAATTTTAGGATTTTTAAATTATTTTTCCAAGTCGAAGCTTATCGTTTGAGTAAAACATAAGTTATCAAATATTTAATTAATGTTTCAGTTTTAGACAGGATTTTATTAAAATGAAGCTTGTCGTTTGAGTGAAACATAAGTTATAAAATATTTAATTAATGTTTCCGTCTTATACAGGACTTTATTAAAATGAAGCTTGTCATTTGAGTTAAACATATTTAATATCTTCATTGATATTATTTTTGTAGTTTTAAGCATTTATTTACTTTATTAAAACGAAGTTTGTCATTTGGGTAAAACATGTCAAATAACTATCGTCAATAATATTTTAGTTTTAGGCAATTTTTATTTTATTAGAACGAAGTTTGTCGTTTGAGTAAACTATATCAAATATCTGGATTAATATTTTAGTTTTATGTCAGACATCTTCATAAGATTTGTCTACTTTTTGTTGCGTGTGCACCGTGTCCTTTATCCAATTCAGGTTATATGATTATTTGCCCCCGGTGGGGTAGAGACTAGGAAAGTAGAATGGATGGAAGATGAACTTGAAATTTTACAGAGATAGTGGGAAACAATTTATGAAATACCAGCCTCAGTAACCTAACTGTAGTTAGAACTAGAAAACAAGTCTATTACGAGAATGACACCCTTGACCATTCGGCCACCAGTGCAGGTAAGTGTACAGTATTATGTAAACCTGTTTTCAAATAAATTTACAACTTATAAATTAACTGAACCTAGAACAACACGCCCAACAGAGAAAAAATACTAAAGAGTTTTTCGATTTAATTTTAATGTCAGCTAAATGTAAAAATATATTTAAAAATTACGGTCTATTAATTAAATATGGGCTTTATCTTACAAATTAGACAATATAAATATAAAATAACAACAAAATAAGAATTTGTAACAGTTAGAATATGGATAAACATTCAAAAAGCTTTCTTCAAGATGTTAGACAGTTTTTTTTTCGAATAAACTGTAGTTTAATGTTTATGAACTAATAAAACATTTTTTTTTTCATTTTGCTAAGAAATTTAAGGATTAATTCTCAATAAATTACATACTATGATTTTATTTTGTAGATAAAATCAATATCAATTCATTTACACACTTGTTCATACATTTATTTCGACCAATTAATATTTGATAAAAACTATAAAAATAGAAAGATTAGTTCACTACTTATACATAAAGCTCATAATTTTTTTATTTATACCTCCTACTACCCAACCAAGAGAAAATCAATCGCCTAATGAACACATCTGAGAAACGAATTTGTAAGCTATTTATTCTGGCTTTAAAAACTAAATACATTTTATAATCACTATTATTTACAAGGTATTCTGTTTATAACTGATCTAATAGCTAGAAATTGTGTGATAATGGTCAATATAAAATATCCATCCGCAATTCGTTAAACTTCATTCCGTATCGACGAACTTCATCAGATCTTCGGAGAATGTTGTGCTGTTAGCCAAGGCCAGGATTAGATTTCATAGGAAGGGTATTGGAGGGGAAGTATTAAGTTATAAGTATTAGAAATAGTAGTACTCCGACTACTTAAAGTGAATAAAATCTATTGTGTATTTATTTAAAAACCCTTCTAATATTTTCTTTATGTTAGTTAAGGGCAGGGTTTAAATAAGGTAAGTTATTTAAAACGATATGTAGCCTATATACTTTTACCACTGCCTTTTAGGATTATACGCTTATTTAATGATATTATTGTAGGGCTGTAAATAGATTAAAGTATAAGGAAAATCACCCAAATATGGTAAATTTAAAATTTATGTTTGATTCGTGCATACAAATTCAAATTCAAATATAATAATATTAATGAAAAACATAACATTAGTTTATTTATGACATATTAATTGCATATATAATCTAGAAAACGAATAATCGTATGATAATCATATTCAATTACATGATTTTGTAAAGAGAATTTCAGAAAGAATATAGTTCGATGAACTTAAACTTAGTATTTGACACTTACTCGTATTCCAGTGTAAGTGCTTGCGTATAGTTACAAACAAATTAAATATTACTTTGTGCCTTAATATTGCTTTGTTTTTCAGTTTGTTAATGCATTATTTTATAAGATAATAAATTACTTTTGTTGTAATTATCTGTTTATAGATTCGTCCATAGTTTAATCAACAATTCTCTCTTGTATACAATTTATATCCACCTGGGCCTGGATTCACTAACGGGAGCAAATATTTGCGCCAGCGCAAGTTTGAAAGATGTGCCCAAATCCCTATTTCTAAAAGAAGCAGGCTCAATTTGAGAACAACTATTAAAATCATGATTGTCACTTCAATAAATTTTAATAGTGGCATATTATCAATATGGCTTAAAATACAATAATTAGTTAACTGTACTCCAATTAATAATAAAGAAATTAAAATAACCTACGTCTGTCGAGCACAATTTTTTTTTTTTTTTCAATTTAGAGAGTGGTAACAAAGCAATTACTTACCTTTTATTGTTAAAATTTTACATTCAAACAATGCAATGGCATTTCTTGCATTATTAAAAAACAAAACGTCAAACAAATCACGAACTGTGTAATGTCTATCTAGATCCAAAGAGGTTTGTATTTCTCCAAATCCAAATGCATCTCGTCACTAAATATGGCAGTTAGTACAGCTTTAAAATAAGTTTTAAAGTTTTTATGGATATTTTATTAATGGAACTTATTCTTTAAACTAATATTATTAATAAATACTAAATAATGTATTATTATTGTTTTTTTAAAGCACCCAGAAAGAGGCTGCTTCTAATTTAATTGCTAGTTTACAAGCAAAATACTTAATCTTTGTATTTGTTGTAATTATAATTAGATATTTAAAATAAAGTATCCTTGACTTTTAAAGTAAATTATTCATAAGGATTGGTCAAAAATAACGCAATTAATGACGTTTATAGTGACGTCACCATAATCTTGCTACCAGTTTTCGCCTTGTTTAGTGAATACGGAAATGGAACAAGTAATAAAGCGTATCTTTGGGAGTATCTTGGGTGCAAATTCGCGCCATTTCTAGACTTTCGCCGGAGCAGAATACCACTCGTTAGTCAATCCAGACCCTCGTTATTATCATTACAGATGTGTGTTGTCCATTCACACAAGGCTATAACCAGACAAAACACAAATATTACATTTTTATAGGCATCGAAAGGAGCTAAGAGTCGAGGTCAACTTCCCTGATCAGAAGTCAAAGTAGCCACGGTTTTGGAGGCCCGTCACCAAGGTTACCATCACATACTTGAAAAAACAATAAAACAACTCCCCGCTTGTAATAAGAAAGACCGTTCGCTCCTTGGTCTGGTTTCACAGAAGGGGTCCCTCGTAGTATAGGAAACACGAGGGGGCCGGGCACATGCATGTGTACGTGACATGATTATAATTACAGAGCTTCCACTATTCCAAAACCTTCCTTATCAACCTCACTGTCACCCTGTCACTCACGCTCCGGCCAACCCGGTCTACACCTATAGTCGATTCACCACTGGAGTGGTAGTAACAGACAGTTAACAGAAGCACATTGGTTGAAAGTAAGGGCATACAAATATCATTTTTCTAGGGGTCGGTGACCTGGCGGTCTAGGGGTAAGGTGTCAAGACTTCTATGCTGGCGGCCGGGGTTCAATCCTCGGTCCCGGCAAAGATTTATCTGATTACCAAACCCTTCCTTCACCTCTGACAAGACATCTTGTGAATGTGGGGAATGCCAGGCCTCCACCGTGGTTCGGATTCCACGTTAAACTGTGGGTCCTTCATTTCATCTCACAATCACCCTACCATTACACATTAGCGTAAGTGCGTATAGCCCGAACGGGTAGTAAGACGCGGTGCTAATAATAATAATTCTAGGGGTCGGTGAGGGTCCGCTAAACAAATTCTAGGGTGGTCCGAGCCCCATGACCTTGCCCTTTCTTTCAAACTTTCCATAGTTGGCAAATAATGTTTTTGAGTAAGTAGGTATGTTGAGATAATGGTTGGAGGAAGGCTAGTAAACCTAACTAAATAATCTACAAACTCCAATTCTAACAGTTCTGTTATTTAAGTTTCTCTTTTCTTAAGATGATTCCTCAAGTAAGATCTTACAGGCTAGAGCAAAAATATTTTCCTAATTTTCTCGGATCCCATTTACTCAGCTAATTCCAAGAAACGTCCTTTGTTTTCCAATAACATATAAATCTATATCCATTGCAGTTTCCAGCCTGTGCCCTGGGTCAGTTTTTATCCAAGCCATATATTTTTCACTACCGGTTTGATGGTCCTGTCGTAATCTAACGTAAGACTAGGATAGGCACAACATTCAGTTTCCAGCCGTTAATTTATCTATATGAAAGGGTAAACTCGTATTTTAATCAACGATACATTTTCGGTAATGCTGGGAATCTAAGATGGGACCCTTAACTAAGTAGGCAGGCACGCTACCGACTGAGTTATGGTATTAGACACCATAAATGAATGTACGAGAAAAGAAGAACAGTTTTTAAATGTTGACTCAGCTAATTTTACAAAGTGTATATTGAAGGTTAATATTAGAATATTCACCAACTAATATTTGGTTGATGACACAATTAAAACGGCAGTAAGAGTAAAAATAACTTGAATATCAAGTTTTTATATGTATTTGTGGACCCTCTTTTTAAGGTGAGATGTTAGGTTTTGCGAGAAAAAAGAGCGTTTTTTGCAGTTTTTATGACAACAGATTTTTTCAAGAAAAATAAATAATTCTCCGGTTGAGAAGTTTAATTGTCTTCATATATTTATACCAACAGTTCTTTAATATCAATCAATGGCACCTTGGAATTTAATGACAACTTTCTTCTTCATTTAAAATTTTATCATCTAATGCCACTATGTTGATGACATATTTAACAACTGTTGATATCACTATGTGAAGAAAATTAAACTCTAGTTTTCTACTGAAGCAGTATTCTATTTATTTTAGACAACAAAATGTTTTGCCATAAAAACTGTAAAAATACTTGCCTTTTATCGCTTAGCCTTTCATCCCACCTTAAGGGGGCGTCCAACAAATTCCAGGTGGATCCGGACCCCCTAGATCCTTATATTTCTACCCCTTTGGCTTAAAGTTTCTATAACCTAAGGGGACATGATTATGATTTGCTTAGTAGTACTATATTATCAATCAAAAGATTTAGTAAACACTTCTAAAAATCATTCACTAGGGATTACTATAGGCCTATAATGTGCTTTTCTCGTAGTTTATTGAAAGAACAAAATATATTAATATAACTACTATGTTTTTTCTTTCACGGTTGTGGAAAAAAATACAGCAACTTTTATCTTCTTATAACTGGCCACCAAATTAAATAGATGAAGGATTCAAGGGAAAAGGGGGAAGGGGGAAGATCCTATTTTAACTGAAATTGAATTAGTGCTTCCATCTGTTAGGCAATCATAAAAACTTTGTAATGCACTTTAGATTATGGTTAACAGAGGTCTTTGTCATATTTAAAATAAATTAGATAATTATTGGCTGGGGTCCCTATGGGGTTTGAGATTTAAAATTTACTGTCCTGGAAAAATTATTTAGTATGAATTTTCTCCTTTTTTCTCCTCTATTCTTCAAAAGTGCTTTTTTTATAACTTATAGAAATATACATACAAAATATTAGTTTTAAAATAAAACATTTTTTATTTCTTGTTGACAGATGAGCATAAAGACAAGTTAACACCGTTTGTATGATATCATCAACGGCCTTTGTTTCTTTTAATTCACCGCCTTAATTTGTGAAGTGCGCGCAGCCTTTTAGAAACTCTCGTCTATAAAGAAATTTTTAAGTGAACCACAAACGTTGATTTAACAACAATAAAAAAAACATTCAACATAATTAAAACTAAATAGATGTTTGTGAAAGTTTTGACTGCCAAAAGGGACAACAACTCGACATATGGTTTAGCGAATGGATACATGAAAGTAGATCTAGTAACTTCTTATAGCTGTCAGTGGCCAGCCAACACTCCGGTGGCGATTGATTTTAGAGACTTAGTGGAGAGCGCGCCTTGCTGTTTCAACGAGGTAGGGACAACTGCTGAAGGAACGAGAAAGGAATAACAGTAGTATGATAGTTAAAAAAGCTACTGGAACTTCTTTGATACATTCATACGTCAAATCATGTAATCCAGAGTTGTCAAACTTTAAAATAGAGACCCGCCTCGGTGGCGTAGTTGGCTAACGCGCTAATCGTGTTGATCCCGACTGCAGAGGAGGGGGAGATCGATGTTAGAATCTTGGTCGGGTGAACTGAGGGTGGTTTTTCCTAAATGGTTTTCCACCCTACCTCCACGCTAATGCGGGTTCACTTCCTCTAATTCAACCTTCCCATTTCCTAATCCACTAGCGTAATTAGTACTTAAAGGCATATAACCCGAACGGGTAGTAAGACGCGGTGCCATTATTATTATTATTATTTAAAATACAATAGCAATACCTATATAATTATCAATAATTTAATAGTAGTGTAATTTATTAGTACGTTGCATGGAGTGTTGACAGGATAGGCAGAATTTTTTAGCATCGCGTCTTATTACCCGTTCGGGATATACACTTATGTACTAATTACACTAATAGTTTTAGGGATTATACACTCAATCGCTTGAAGAGAGAGTGGAAAACCATTTTGGAAAAAAAGACACTCTTAGAACATCCTACCGAGATTAGAGCCTCGATCTCCCCGTCACTGATAGTCTAGTCAACTAAGAGAGACTCGCTTTAGACCATACGAACACCGAAGCGGATCAGAGGTTGTTAAAACTGAGACTGTGATGATACGTTCTCTACCTCATGTTTACCAACTTTACCAATCATACATACATCACACCTCAGGTGAAAGTATATTTCCGTTGATACTTGATCAACGAATACCTTACTTACTGTTGGAAACAGCAAGTTTGATTTTAAACTAACTATGCTTGACCTGGCAACACTAAAATACATACCACTGTGTAATATTCTATTAGTTTCAAACACAAATACATATACTAGTATTTAGAATCAAATAACCAAAGCTATTATGTATGCATTTAGTGAGGGATCACTCCACACATATATCATATTCTGAAAATTTATAAATGAAACCTGAACACGGGAATCGAATTCTGGATAGTTCAGTGGTTAGAGCAGTGGCGTGCTAAGCCAAAGGTCCTGGGTTTGATTCCCGTGTAGAGGTGTCATTTTTCAATTTTCAGAATACTTATATTTTTAAAAATGTCCTTTCTGCCACGTTTTTAATGTACTTTATTGTAAGGAGGTCCCTTTATTAAGTTTAAAATATAACAATTTATAATTTATTGGTCTTCACATCAATGTGTGGTATCTGACGAGAACTTTACAAACACAGTGTAAAATTTGTTTCATCACAAAATCCTATTATCTTTTCAGGTGATACGCATATATGATCATTACTCTGGGGTAGGGATGAAGAAGGCATCATTTTATAAAATAATATACCTGCATTTGCGTGAAAGGAGAATGGAAAACAATTTAGAAAAAATCACCCTCAGTATATAAGATCGGGTTTCAAACCCTGATCTCCCCGTCATCAGAACACTAGTCTAACACGGGAGTGACGCCTTAGACCATTCGTACACTGAAGCAAGCTAGGTGTAATATCAACAAACGTCTTTTAATTTATTTTAACATATATTAGCGTAAGGGGCATTAAACACTCAAGGTGCCGTTGTAAGGAACGCGAGAAAGAGTAGGTGTTTTTTCAGTTTTTTCAGCAAAAAATTATTGTGGCTAAACTATTGCTCTTATATAAATACATAGTCTGATTTTCTTCACATGATTATATCAAAAGTTCTTAAATAACTGTCAAGGCTGTCCTGGAAATTAATTACAGATTTTTATCTTCATTTCAAAAGTTTCTGCTATGCTTATGACATATATTCAACAACTGTTGATATCATCATGTGAAGAAAATTAAACTCTGTGCTTCTACTGGAGCAATATTTTATTTATTCTTATCCAAAAACTATTTTTTTAAATAAAAACTGCAAAAATACTACCTTTAACTCACGTTTCCATATCCCGAAATTTACTTATCAATTTCATGTCGTGGAATTTATTAGTGCAACCAGAGCTCGTTTGGACAAGGCTGGGCCGATGCCGATAACTGATCCGATTTATCGACCAATATTGTCACAATCGGCCAAGGATGGTTGGCTTTTTTTATCATGCAAATATTTTATGACAATAATCCCAAATTTATAAATATAGTTTAAACTCTCAGGTCATGAAAATATAATTCATAGTGCAAACAAAAATATTTGGATACAGTCTCTTGCATTTAAACACAAATTCTTTAATTCTGTGTTAAATATTTTATTTTATAATAAACATCAAGACCAACATTCTAAAACAATATAAACCATTCAATTTTATTTACATTAAGGCTTATTTGTCACTATGAAATACTTGATAAATATATTATAGATAACTATTTCCTCAAGTAACACAGTTTAACACTATCAAAAACAATACTAGGTGGGCCCCTATGATTTTATTTGTTGTGGATTTTTATAAAAATACATCATATTATGGCTACAAGTAACATAGTTCTAATGGATACAAGTTTTATACTAACCTAATATTAAATATTACCTATATCTTTCAGTATGGCCCAAGGCCCACGCATGCATACAGCATTTGGCTTTCTATTTAAATAGTTTCGTTTTGGATGTGAATGATTTATATTTTATATACTCCCTATAGCTTCTATAGGCTGAATTAACTAAGCTATGTAATATTGCAAAAAACAAACTAAGCTGCCATTAGTTACCGGCAATATCAGCAACAAAATATCCTCACTGGAAATATCTGCAAAAAGGCTTATCGGCCCAGCCCTAGTTTAAACTATACTTAAGGTATGTTATCCCACTCAAGGTCTCCAACTTTACCAATCATTAATAGGCTCTGCTCTACCTGAAAATGTGTTTTTATTGGAAACTAATTAGAGTTGATTGATGAGAACACATTTTAGGTATAGTTTGAACTAGTTCTGCTTACCCTGGCATCACTCCACACCACGCCACTGCGAACTAGAGAGCTAAGAAGTGCTTTAATTTGGTACAAAGACAAGATCACATACAAAAGGCTAACTATTTCAGAAACTTGATCCTGAGATAGGGTTATTTAGTTAAGAAATTTAACAACACGGCTAAGAAGCTGGATCATCTTATAAGCTAACTATTTTTTATCATAGATTTATTTCTAAAAAATATAATTTTTATCAAACATACAAAGAGGTAATAATAAACATATTTATTCTAGTTTGTATTAATTTGAATTGCATACTCTGATTTATTTTAACGCTAACCATAGGACCTATTATTATTAATGTGTGATTATATATTTTGGTTTACTGTTTAATTAACTTCTCTATGTTGTATAATTAGTATTTTTTATATCCATTTAAACTTTCCACACACAGGAAAATAGGTCAAAATATCTTACGAGTCATTTCAGTGACTTTGCTTTTTCAGCACTTTATTATCTGCAAGGTCAACTCCATAAAAATAATAATAAATATATTCATTCATAATTCTAGATTCAATATAGTGCTAATTATATTTATTTGCGTTCATACACTATCAAGGTCTATAGTTTATAATTAGGCTGATATGTACCGCCAATAAAAAAAATAACTCGTTCAACAAGAAATAAAATCTCAGTCCCCCATCTTATGAAGCTTGGAGCAGACACACTCGAATCCAATTAGGACTATCATAACACATGGAACCAACGCCTTTAAACCTATATAAAGGTTTGATAATTACCATAGAAAACCAGATATAATTTTAATAACCGAGCCGCCGCTCTAATTACTAGTTTCTTGTTTGAAAGAGAAACCTGCTGTCCTGATGAATTCGGATGACACACTACCACAATAAGATCCTTGCTCAGGCCTAGGTAAATATTATGGCTGACGAGCTGCATTGAGAATTATACTACTATAAAGCCTCACAGCTGACTCGACTCACTCACTGACATTAATGTTTACCAACTTCCAAATGAGCTAGAAACTTTAAATATGCCAAACTTATATCTTCTAGCCTGTGACCAACCTAAAAATTCCAAAAAGTAAAAAAAAAAAAAAAATTTAACCCCCGAAAAAAATTGAAAATAGCGGAGCAACTTTAAAGTCGGTGCGGACCTTTCTTTAGAGGTCTCTTGTGACTAAACGGTAAGACCTATCAAAAAAAGTTTCTGGAATTACATTAGTTTACATCCATTCGCAAAGAAAACACACCGGTTTAAATATAAAATTGATCGACAATTAAAATATACGTCATTATTATTTTGTTTTCACCACGTCTTACTGCATTTCAGGTTAGTATTATAGAGTTAATCTGCACACGTTTGAGTGGAAGGAGAGTGGGAAGCCATTTAGGAAAAACCGCAATCAGTAGACCCGACTGGGATTCGAACTCCTATCTCCCCAATTTCCTCAGGCCATTCTAACTTGAGAGTGACGCCTTTGTCCTAGACCATTTGGTTACCGATATTTATTATTAAAAAGAATATTCGTTCTACATAATACTTAATAAAAAAGTAAGACAGTAAAATTCATATAAATATTTACTTCTCCAATAAAACCGAACATAATGAAATTAATGTGGTTATTTAATATCATGCATCATTTCTTTAAAATCAGGTGTCAATTTAATAGATCTTAAATCTGCTCATAAGCCACACTCAGTACACCAAGCCAGGATTCAAACCCCGATCAAACTGTAATCGGCAGCTTAGTATAACACAAGAGTGACGCATTTGACCATGCGAACACCGATGATGCTGGTCTGTTCTAGTTGATACGTGGTAGTAATACTTCATTTTAAAATATATCTCAAAATTGTATGTCTCAAAGACTCGCTAAATTGTGTAGACCTATCACAATTTTCAGGTTTGTCCTTATGTCATATACTATTGTTATTTATATATAGGACAGTAACTAGTTTATTAATGTAAAATAAATATTTTATTAGGCTATATTAATTTTTATATTCCTTATACTGTCGATGAAACTTATTTTTATCAAATAAATTAAGGCCCCTAATTTACAATTTGATAAGAATAGTTAAATAAAAAATAATTTTACTATTTTGACAAATTTAGACGGTATAAAGATAAAGATTAATTAATCAACCCAAAATCTTATTGTTGTGAATATTGGAATCATCTCTACAAATAGGCCCTATCAATATAGGGTGGGTCGATCTATACATTAATTTCTAAGCTATATTTTTGTGTATAATTTAAAATAAAAATTAAGTTATGTAGAACTATTGTAACAATGAGAAAAGTAGGCCTGTTATATTAATATTTTGAGAAATTTTCCATAAAATTAATAATATGGCTGTCTTAACTTAGGTTTCAAACAATTCCATTGAATAAGAAAAAATCACTTTACTTTTTCGATATCTAAGCTCAGTCAGCAGAATATATGTCTACTGAGTTAAGGGTCCCAGGATCGATTCCCGGCATGACCAAAAAATATATCGTTGTTGAAATTTGAGTTTCCTCTTTCACAGTGAAGAATTAACTGGTGGAGGCTAAATGTTGTGTCTGTTCTAGATTTAAGTTATTTAATAAGTAATGTGCTGATTAATAAATTAATAAACAAATGAAAAAATCATATTTTTGTAACAAACTAAAAATAATTTTATATCCAAATTACAATTTGAATAAAGTAAACTTTAGTATAAACCTTTTTGTAAGTAGAACCGATGTTATATGCTACGGCTCCAAGTTTGTTCACCGGCTTCACTCAGTTGTTGTTTTTTATACACCTAGTAGTAGGAAAAAAAAGGGAGGAGTGAGGTTTAGAAATCAGTAGGAAAAAGATGAAGGTCATCACAGTAACGAGGACGATGTATTTTACTTCTTCTCCTTCCGTCCTGTCGTGATAACTATCGATATAATTCTCTAAACGTCTGTCCGGGTGTATTGATAATACGACGTGTGCCCGCTTCGATGTGTCTGAGAGTAACCATGACGAAGAAGGAGACATGTGATATGATGGGCCCACCCGGCTGGTCACATTCTACAAGAAGTCCCCCCTTCGCTCCCCTCGTCCTTAGCCACTCTTCCTTCCTCGACCTCACAACCACAAACTGTAACTTGCTACCTCCACTCCTTAAAGTTTCAACCTCACCTTAAAAAAGAACATTGAAACAAAATTGAATAATGTGTAACAGAAGAAACAGAGAAAATCAAACCTACAGTTGAATGGTTTTAGTTAGTATATAATAGATCTGTCATAGATTATTTTCATGTGTTCATACACCAAGCATTGTATACGGCAACTGTCGTTTATTGAGAGACGGTGCCATAATTTGACATTTGTAAGAACAATCAGGTTCAGATTAAGGCATGTGCCAAATGTGCCACGCACAAAGATTCCACCACCCGCCTGGCAAATAAATCACATTGACTTGCCATATTTATTTTGTGGTAGTATTATACTTCAATATTGTTTCGTAAAATTTATCCTAAACTAATTTAGAAATTCTCTAATAGAATCCCTGTCTGTTAATGTATTGTACTCGATATGAGCCGCTAGGGGCGCTGGTAGCCTGGTATTATATGGAGTTCAACAGCGCGTGCTAATAAATTAACGCAACCTTTACTTTTGGTAAACTGGAAATATTACATATCTACAGATAGTACCGTTGACTTTTGACAGAAAAATAAACTTTGATTTTCTATTGACAATAATTTCTGAGGTAAAATAATACAATTATTTGTATTGAAGAATTTACTAAATGCGACTTGAGAAAAAACGCAAAAAAAAGGAGTTTTTAATAGTAAAATAGTTTTTACTATAATCTACTAATACAATTTTATCTGCAGATGGCTGATTACATAAAATGTAATTACCCTGAAATAGACTATATCATTATATAATATCCAGTATTATTATATTACTATTAATTTACAGTACTATAATCCACTCAGTATATAAAAGAGCATATAGTTTAAAAGTTACTACAGTTTTAATAATTAATTTACTACTCAACTCAACTAACAGTACTCACCATGATTGCTTAACGTTTGTAAAAAAAAAAGTTTATCTCTAAATAAAATTATCAATGTTTTATGTATATTATAAAAGATTCATAATAATTCATTGGGGAATTAACTTCTAAGGGCCCCAAGCTTTACTTGGCACAGAGGCCTCAAAAGGATTAAGTCGGGCCCGAGAAAAATATAATTAGTTCTGGTAAATGTTGCCTTAAATATTCATCGCACTCCATTTACAAGGGTCTTAAGTGAACGCTTTTCAACAAATAAATATATATCACGTAAATATTATGTTGTTTTTTTAAAAGAAAAATGAAACAAATATTTGTTATTTAAAAAGTTTACATGAAACCCTAATAAAAAGATTTGGTTTATAGAAGTACAATTGAAATAGGAATTAACTTTAAAGGCAAAATTGACAAAAACAAATTATATTCTTCATACAAAAAAATTGTCAAATAAGGTACCATACCTTAAAAGGGACGAACACATTTATTGGTGTATAAAAACATGGAAACATCTACAATATTACAATCTATTATAAATTATTTATTTGAAGTTTTTAACGTGCACTTTCTGAACCGATTGATTATATCAGCACACGAGAATTTCTATGAGTGCTTGAAAGAGCCTATCGATTATGCTTGGAAAGATATTTTTATATACCTTCCAGGGTTCTTTTACATGACACAATCGACACAGGACCGACGGTTTTACTTCCCCTCCGAAGGAAGTTGTGCTACGGTTAGTAGCTTAATAAATTGACTGTCTGGTGTTTCTGCTACACATCATACAACTTTGTTAGCGTTTTCAGTTAAATATGTTTGAAAGTAATGTTTAAACAATGTATTTAAATACATAGTCCTACATTATAGAGTACGAGAATTATTACAGACTCAGCCCTAAACCTAAATATCGAATCGAAAACAAGACAACCCCGTATACAAAAAATTGGCCTAGAATGTATTCGTCATTACCACCCAAAATCAAAGCATAAGCACCCGCTTCAGTGGTTGAATGATCTAAGGCGTCACTAGTGTTAAACTGGCTTGATGAATGCGGGGAGATCAAGGTTTGAATTCTGGTCGGGACTATTGAGGGTTGATCTTTACTAAATGGTTTCCCACTCTTCTTCCACGCAAGTATGGATTTAATTAATTCAAAATACTTCCTTCCTCATCCCTATCTCATTAGAGTAATTATCCAATATCTGTGTAACCTGAAAAGGTAGTAAGACACGATGATAAGAAATAACTAGAATTTTTCAATCTTGTATAGCACTCTTACTACATAGCCATCAACACACGCCATAATCCCTGTGATCTAAGGCATCAGACTCGCACTATACAAGTCTCCCTTGACCAAGAGGGTCAGGGTTATACTCCTGATAATTATTTACACAAAGTCCGTTTGTATATTGGTGCATTTCCCCAAAACTAACCTCAACCCCAATAAAGTCGGTAATACTCCTTGAGTTGAACGAACTTCATAATTGGAGTTGATGATTTTTTTAATAAGCTACTTTTTAATATGTGAGTGAATCTAATTTCTAGTAAAGTGGAACAAGGGCGTAAATCTCGTCTTGTTTGGCTTGCCTGTGACAAGTTTTAGGGTTATATTCCTGACCGAAGGTACTGGGGATGTTTTTTTCATAAATGGTTTCCATTCTCCTTCCATGCAAACTCAAATATATTTCTTGTAAATATGTAATCTGCCTTATTCCTTCCACACTAGTGAAAATATATGGATTCCCCGGTCGGTTAGTAATACGTGGGGCGCTAAAAGAAACTAAGAGAAAAGTAACAACCACACCAGTTGAAACAGGATTTTTGGTCTGCATGCTAACCAGTGCAAGTTTGTGTTAATAAGGCGCGCGTTTTACATTCTCAACAAACCAAAATGTTCCCCAACATTTCGGGGGGGGGACGCATCCAATCCTCTCAACGACGTGCCTTGTTAATAAGGGGTAGGTACTAGGAGTAAGGGAGGGTGAAGGAGGGATGGATGTCTCTCTCAGTCAATACTCAGCAGCAAAAGGGAGAGAGAAACAAGCGTCAATTAAACCGGCAGTATCAGGAGAACATAATTACAGAGAGACATAGCGTCACCGTTACAAGGATTGTTTCCCCATGTAGTCGCCGGATAATTAAACATACCACGTCGGGACTAAAGTCAGGGAATAAGAGTGAGCTATGACGCTGGGGAGACTCCCTTATTAGAGGGAAGATTAATGTGAGGATGTAGGGAACGCGAGTAAAGGGCAGTGTTTTTTTTCCAAAATAAATAAAATATTGCTCCAATAGAAGCATAGGATTTAATTTTCTTCAAATGATGGCATCAACCGTTTTTGAATATCTGTCATGAGAATAATGGCATTAGATAATAAGCATTTTAAATGAAGATAATAAGTTGTCATTAAATTCCAGACAGATATAAATATTCAAATATAGAGCTTTCTACCAATTGAGATAATATGTCAAACATTCATTATTATTATTACTACTATAATAAATTATATGAAAAATAATTTAATTAAAACAGCTCTAATTCAAGCAATTACCACTTCAGGTTTGTTTGGATTAATTCTTTAAATGATAAAAGAAAATAGAAGGTTTCTTTGATTTTTAATGTGAAATGGAGCTACTAAGGGACTTAAAACAAAATTTCCTCCGTCTTTTCTATGTAGCTCGAGGTTTAGATGGTTCTACGTGGGTCTGTTCCCATCCAACTCGAAATGTCGTGACTACAATGTACAAGTAAAATCATCTAGCATCAATAAACAAACCCAATTAACTTATATACCCTTGTTACTCACTAGATAGCACTCACTCCCGAAGTCACAAGAAGTAGTCAGGGTAGTAAGGCTAAAACAAGAGAGAGAGAGAGAGAGAGAGAGAGAAGCACTGACAAGGAGTGTAAAAGATGGGCAGTTGGTGGCGCTCATCTGGACCTACTCCCTCTAAAACCTCTTCTCGTCTCCTCACTCCGGTCTCAAATTAACCGTGTCACTCAAGAAGGCACTTCATTGTCACAGCCACGTCTACAAACCAGTGTGCCCAACGAGACAGACTCGGCGCAAGTTCTGCCACAGAGCATAATTGAACTCGCCAGACCAATGGTACCAACGTGAATAGTGGAAAACTAATCATAAAGGACCCATTCGAATCAATATCCATAGAAAATTGTTGGACTAATCCTTATCTCAGAGAAGTGATGATGGGGAAACAAGCCATGTGATGTCTTGATAATCAATCTAATTCCTTACATCCACAAAAAACCATTTTGCAAAGTACAAAATGATATATTTCTCGAAACAGGAGGTGGTGGACTAATTATTTGAGGCAATGATTTTTTATTACATGATATCAGTCTCTTGACTGGTTTGATGCAATCCAAAATTTCGTCTTATCCTGTGCCAATCTCTTCATCCCAACATACTTATCACAGGCCACATCCTCAATTATCTGTTTCACATGCTCTTCTCGTTGACTTTCTTTAAAAAAAAATTCCCTTCCACTACATACTCCATTAACAAACTAACCAAAGCTTTATGCCTCAAAATATCCCCCATTTTTCTGTCTTTCCACAAAATTCTTTCATTCCCTATTATTTATAGAATCTGATAATTTAGTTCTCTATAGTTCACCTAATTGTTAACATTCATCTGTATTACCATATTTCAAATATTTCTATTTTACTTCTTTCTGGATTTTCCAGCGACCAAACTTCCCTTCCATAAAGTAATGTGTTTCAAACTTACAACATTAAAATATTTATTTATCAGTTGAGGCTATATCTTGATAATCAGTTTAGTTCCTCACATCCACATTTTTTTTCATACTACAATATATGGTGGTAGGCTAGTAATGGGATACCTTGATGATCAATTATATTCCTGAAATCCACGAAAAAAACAGATTTTTCAAAATAAAATAAATAAATTTCTTGAAAGATAAAAAAGGCAAGTAAATCAAATGAAGTCTTAAAAATCCGTTTAATTCCAAAGGTTTGGATAAAAAAAAATTAAATTGCTTGTATTCAAGCGAGCTATTAACCTTGATAATAATCAGCTCATTTCCAGATCTCCACACAAAATTTGTATGCCTGTTATAATATTGTTTTCAAGTATAACAATGTTGTTTACTTCAATTACTAACGTTCATGGACTAAAGCTGTGCCAATTATAATACTTTTTTGTCGGGTAATGATGATATTATTTTATCTTTAGTTGAGCTACTGACTTTCACACACTACATTTATGTAAATTATGATAATTGTTGTAATAGTTAGTTGCCATTTAACTACGACTTACTTTAATCTTTAGTTACATTACCCACTTTCCGAAACTAAAAAAACCTAAACATTTTTTTTAATTTTTAGAAACTGTCAGTGGCTGGCTGCTAACTATAAGATGCTTTGGTTTTATTTTGACTATTTATTCTTAATAACACTGTTGGGTAACATGACTACGAGTAGCAATCGATGTGGGAAGTTTACTTACGTACTCAATTACATTAGGAGCTCAAATGTTTATTGCAAAACTTACAAAAATATACGTCCCCTATCCCTTTTTGAGCTAGTTTTATCCAGTCCACTCATTACAACATATCTCTTTTAGGTCCATTCTAATATTATCCTTCCATCTACGTCTAGGTCTTCCCAATGGTATCTTCCCATTGGGTTTACCAGTCAATACCCTGAACATTGTTCTAGATTCTTCCATTCCTGCTGTCATTCTTGCCCACTGTAATTTGAGAGATCTGGCTATCCTAATATTGTATTGTGATAAGTACAGGGTATGAAACTCATCAATGTGTAACCTCCTTGATTCTCCACTATCTTCATAACTTTTGGACCAAATTTCTTCCTTGTTATCTAACACCCTAATTTATTTTCGTCGTATATTGTAAGTGACCATGTTTGACAATCATAGAGCGCTTACTACCAGTTAAACGATGTAAGTGTATCGAGTGTTGGTTTTTCTTACGATGAGAGCTCATCACATCAACGGCCAGCCCCCGACCTGAAGTATCACCCCTATTGGAGGTCCACGACTGCTTAATCAATATATTCATAGCTACCCTTCATATATGAAGGCCGTATCTTCTATCTGCAACCCTAAGACGTAATGTACCGTGGATGAAGCAACCCACGAAACTAAAGTTGACAAGAAAATTTGTTTTGGTTAAGTCTTGTTTCCTTAGTATTGTCTTGGTCTTTGGGTGGTTAATTCGTCCTATTAAATAAACAAAAATTCTCCATTATTGTTGCGTAAACACAGTTAAAAAACAAATTTAAAATTTAAAACTATTTTAAGATAATCTATACAAAGTGTCTACAAAGAATAGAAAGTTTATTATTTAAGACGTTTTTTTTATGCTCAGACCTGAAAAGTTGCATTTGTTGGACGCAGATATGAAAGCTCCCATATTCTTCAGGGACGGACAACTCCTTGAAATGCCTTATCCCCGAAAACACCTGTCAGCAACTGATTACCGGTTCGTTAGAACTTGGCACTTGCCTCCAAACGCAGCTGCGTCCATCCAAGATTTTGACAGCTTAGATATTTGTCGACAGCTCGTCGGAATAAATTACTCAATTCCCAGTCAGAAGTAAATATACTTGCTTACTGGGGATTGAGAACCTCAAAATAACAAACACAGAGGTGGTTTACTATTATAAGAACGGGCTATTCCAATCTCAAATAAGCAATCGTTATTTAATTATCTCTCGAAACTTATGTAAAGTCATCTTGAACTTTCTGAATCAATTATTAGTTGTATTTCTTTATCGTTATTGTTAGTTCTATTATTATTTAAGGTATTTAACGTGCTCTTTCTCAACCGACTGATTACATCAACAAACGACTTATAAACTAACTTAAATCTATAACAAACACAAGACCCTGCACCCTGGCTGTTTATTCATTACTGTAAAAGGTGAAATCAACATTTCATCAGTAATATTTTTTTAGGTCATTGTGGGAACATTCTACTCAGTGGACATACATGCTACGTACTGCCCTAAGGCGTCTGACTTATTTATTGTTCTACACCGGTAAAAATAGTATGTACGTTACTTGTAAATAAATTAATAGTTTCTACCGTAGCTGTGTTCTGGAAGGAATAAGCTTATAAAAAGTACGTACATACTTTTTTGTAGTCACTTTTTATAACATTTAACTTTATTATAACTTATTAACTTAATTATATTAACTTTATTATTATTATAAATATATAATAATGTATAGTTTTGTATTTAAGGACCTTACGTATAAACATGTTAAAACTGTTTTAGTAACTTTTATGGTGACCTGGTGGTCTAGGGGTAAGGTGTCAGACTTCTGTGCTGGCGGCCGGGGTTCAATCCTCGGTCCCGGCACAGATTTATCTGATTACCAAACCCTTCCTTCATCTCTGACAAGACATCTTGTGAATGTGGGGAATGCCAGGCCTCCACCGTGGTTCGGATTCCACGTTAAACTGTAGGTCCTTCATTTCATCTCACAATCACCCTACCATTATATATTAGCGTAAGTGCGTATAACCCGAACGGGTAGTAAGACGCAGAGCTAATAATAATAATAATAATAAAAGTAACTTTTATGACAGAAAGAAAATTTCCTTCTTATCTAAATCAGACTGTACTTTTACTATTAAATTATAAAGTTAAATATTGTGCCACGTATCTTATTGATACACTTAATTAGCTTAGTATATTTTGGTTTGCCAGTGAGAAGGTCTGGAGTCAAATCGTAGCTAAATATAGGGAGGTGTTCTATCTTACATTAATTCCCTCCTTTCCTTCAAAATGCGTTCCTTTTGACATTTGGGCTAGCGCTAGTTTCAGATTGTATTATAGTTAATTTAAACACTAAATATATAACTCAAACATATTATTATTATTATTATTATTATCACCACGTCTTATTACCCATTCGGGTTGTACACACTTACGCTAATGTGTAATGGTAGGGTGATTGTGAGATGAAATGGAGGACCTTCAGATTAACGTAGGATCCGAACCACGGCGGAGGCCTGGCATTCCATACATTCACAAGTTGTGATTAATACACTTCTTGTCAGAGATGAAAGAGGGGTTTTGCAATCAGATAAATCTGTGCCGGAACCGAGGATTAAACCCCGGACCCCCATTTAAGAAGTCTGATGACACCTTACCCAAAGACCGCCAGGTCTCCCTCAAAAATTTAATTAAATTAGTGAAATAGTGACAGCTACAAAGTAAACCATGTATAATCTGATTTTGTATTGTAACAATTTTTAATCTCAACGTTTGATATCGAAAACAATATTTATTACCAAAACATGTCTTAAAGAAGTCTGTTTTTTGGGGGGTAAAAGTGCGGAATATTTTCTTATTTTACATTATTATTATTTACTATGAATAATGGCAAATTTAGTTTAGCAGTAATTTTATTTTTCATTATTTTTAAACCTCTTGAATTTATTAGATTCGTTTTTATCTTTTGAGATGTGATCGAGATGTTTGAATCTCATACACACCTACTAAAACTGCATGAATATGAGTCTTAACTCACCTTCTCCCACTATCCTACCTTGACTATAAAGCCATACCCACGGGAACAAAAACAAATGCGCTTTTGTAATTCCTATCACTTGCCAGATAAGCAAGGAAAGAAAGGACGCCTATAACGGTTGTCAACTGTCCGGATTATTGCCCACTTATGGACGAGTTGTTCCGACATATATTAGGTTTTGACACAAAGATAGTAAATAACCATAATGGATCCAACCACTTTCATGTCTTTAAATGGATATTTACTAATGTACCTACCCATACGTGGACTAAATGTCAGGCTCATCTGATTATGTCTATCTTTTGCGGGGAGGTTTAGATTCGATTGCTGGTCTAGTATAGACTGCTAGTCGTATGTTTGTCTTAAATAGTTTCCCTCTCTATCTCCAAACAATTGCGTGAACATTTCCTTTAAGCTTTATACCTTTCTCATCCCTACCTCATTAACGTTGTAAAATGTGGCTAGCCCCCCATACGAGTAGTAAGACGCAATAGAAAAAAAATATATATATTATGCAGCGCATAAACTTTCTCGATACTTTACCTACTATATCACCCGCCTCGGTGGCGTAGTTAGCTAACGCGCTTGTTTCGTGTTGAGCTCGACTGCCGATGATGGGGATATCAAGGTTTGAATCTTGTTTGGGTGAACCTGGCGGTAGTTTTTCCTAAATGGTTTTCCACGCTTTCTCTTCGCAAATGCGGGTTCCCTTCCTTTATATTCAACCATCTAAATTCTTAACCCATTAACGTAATTATTACTTAAGCAGATAACCCAAACGGGTAGTAAGAACTGGTGCTATAATTTAAAAAATAATAAACAATAGCCTAATAAATTATACGGCACAATCCCACAAATTTAGATTGGAAAATTGGTTTTCATTGAACTACACTTAAGTGTCACATATAAAAACAAACATATCATCCTCTTAATCACAATAAACGCTATTTATATATGAATTCTAAACTAAATTGTTCAAATATGTTTAACCAATTTTAAAACAGAAGTATTTTTAACTACCGTATTTTTTTAAGAAAATTTTAATTACAAATCTTTAACATCATACAAGATCCAGCCTTTCGGCCATTGTTAATTCATGACTGTGAATGCGGAGGAACCCACATTTTGGCAAAGGTTATTTCTTAGGACAATCCATGAATCGAACCTGGGACCCTTAACTCACTAGGCAGACACGCTACCGACTCAGTTAAGGTATCGGACGCGAGTAATTTTAATCCCACCGTCTTCCTCTAAAATAATATAATTTAATATCACGAAAATTTCTCGCAGATACCATCTTCATACTGACATATTATCAGCTAAGAGAGAATCCTCCCCCTCTTCCCCATGTACAACTTCACGTCAGCATTAACGCGTACAGTTGTAATCCAAACGCTCCTCCTTTCTCCCTCATGTAGCAACAAGCAAGGCGCCGCTTCCCAAAAACACATCTCATCAGTATTCCCGGCGGGACCATGGGATGCTGGGAGGAGAAAGGGAAGGCAGGCAAGACTCCCCGAGCTCAGCTCATCACCAGGGGGTGGACTGACAGGTGAGGGGGTGCAAGGGGAGGATATCAACCCTCGTGCGTGTGTGTGTGTATATATTTGTGTGAGGCAGGGAACAGTTAGCTGATGCAGAGTCTACGTTTACAGGAGATCTACCAAACTAGCTTTAAAGTCAAACTAGATGACTTATTAATATATACTTTAATAAATATACAATTGCATTTCGTTAAGTAAAAAAAATTGAAATTTCGACAAAATTAAGTTGGTAATTAACATATTTCATTTAGGTTAGAACTGTTTGGAAAAAATCAACTTTAAATCTAGTGATATGGTGCAAAAAATAGAAAATGATGGATCTAGATAGTTTTTTATTGAACAAATCAAAGATAATTTGAAAAATATATCATTCAGTTTACATAAACTTTTTTTTTCTTTTAAATATTTCAATATTTGCCTTATATGGCCGTTTATAAAAGCTCATCCAAACAATTCTTTAACCAATATTATTTGGTTGTGGTAAATACATTATTGAGGGAAAATTTTGGTTATTGATATGCTGTTATCGTTCATTCAAATTTAAATCAACAAAAATTAACATAGGCCACTTTTAAAAGTTCATGTAGTTAATTTCAACAAGAATGATTTAATTATATTTTTATTTATTGGGTGTAGATTATTATTAATTTAAATATGTCATTACGAACCTTTGAATATGTTTTGATGTCCATTTTAATGTTTTAAGTAAGGCCTCATGAAAAAAAACTTGAAAAACGTTCGGTGTTTCTGCTTATCAAATATATTTGGTCCCTCAAACTTTATATATATATAATAAGTCATTCAAATAAGTTCAACACCTTCAAACTAGTGTTGAATAAGATGTTTGTGGATCTGTATTTTATTTATTTGAGATATTTAACGGTTAATTTCTGAGCTGACTCACTATATTAAAACACTAAATATAAACTATAGGGTATTCATAGTTGGAAGGTTGATATATCACAACTATCAGAAGGTTATTTATTGCAAACAAACTAAAATATATTAATAAAACTTGTGTTCTACGTTTAATGGTAGTGGCAACATGAAATTATTATTATTAGCACAGCGTCTTACTACCGTTCGGGTTATTCGCACTTACGCTAATGTGTAGTGGTAGGGTAATTGTGAGATGAAATGGAGGACCTACAGTTTAACGTGGGATCCGAACCACGGACCACATTCACAATTTGTGATTAATACACGTCTTGTCAGAGGTGAAGGAAGGGTTTGGCAATCAGATAAATCTGTGCCGGGACAGTGGATTGAACTCCGGAACCCAGCACAGAAGTCCAACACCTTACCCGTAGACCACCAGGCCACCCGGATAATTAATTAAAAAGTACTATAGTCACACTGGTATCTTGTTATAACTGGCCACTGTCCACAAAAATAAATACATGTTTTTTAACTTAGAGAACCATAAGAAATAGTTCAAAAAAATAATTTATATTTTATAAACAGTGAAAGAACAAAGCCATCTTGACAGTTTGTATCACGTCATAAACGGCCTTTGGCTTACCAGCTTTATTTCAGAAAAACACGCCGCATTTTAAGACACTAGTTTGAAAAGTATTTTTAAAGTGAAACATTGATAAAATTCCAAAAAGTATAAACATCCTAACGGTTATTTTCATAAGTTATTCTTTAAATAATGTAAAAACTGTTAATAATTCAAAACAAATTGTTTATTTGTATGAGTGTTCCGAGTACCAAAAGTAACAACAACACATCAACATACGTTCTTGCAGATCATAATGGTTTGGTGAAATGATATATGATAGATTTTCCTAGCTGTCAGAAACTACCTCTTATTACTTTGTCTATTTAGCGTGAACTTTATGTACCCATTGATTATAGCAGCACATGATTTAACTCTAGAAACATAAAATCAATTTTCCCGGTCGTTTACTCACAATTGAGAAAGGGGAAACTTAATCTTAAATATATATATTTTTAGACATTCTAAGTATCGATCACTGGTCCCGAGCTATGTAAGCAAATTCACTACAGTCTGAACTAAAGTTTCGGACAATTCTAATTAAAAACTTAATAGTAATATTGGTATCAATTAAAAGTACACACTTATTTATATTGATAATATATGTTCAAGGATTCACTCAATTCTATTTATATCCCTAAAAAGAAGACTTTCATGGCGTATATGCACATAGGTCGACAATCATAGATCATGAGAGATAATTAGTGGTAATTTAATTCCTAACGGAGTCCCAGAGCAAATCTATTATATGTTTTATCTTCTAAAATATATACACTTCATGTCATGTCATCGACGTAAAAAAAAAGCTCCTATCACCACTGTTTAATGAACCACCCCCCTCTGTTCTCAATACAACCTCCCTGCAACCCTTCTACCCCTTTCAGACCGTAGCGACTGACCAGCGGCGAGTGACAGTCATGTAAGCCAAACTAGTCAGCGGTATCAACACCTCTTAGCCCTGTAATTACTGTGCATCCACTCTATCTTCCGCTCTCTCCCTCTCCCCCCGCTTTCATTTCACCACAAGCACACCTCGCCGGGAGATTAAAGGATTGGATCGTGATGTAGCACCCCCAAAACATCGAGGGAGAAGTAAAACAATAGGAGAATTCTTTTTCAAAATGTAAGTAGAGTTATATTTTTTGTAACTAGTAGTTACGTGGACAGTAGAACATGCTATCTTCATTTAAAAAAACATCTTAAGGGTTTAACATGGTAGAGCAGACGTTTAGAAATACCGCATTATTTAAGAAGTGGTTCTATATTTTTTTATTATATTTTTAAACAAGATATTTGTAAACATTGTATTCAGGTTTATGGCTGATTAAAAAGTTTTAAAAAAATTGTTGAAGTTTAAAAAAAAGCACAAAAATTCATCAAGCGAAAATTTGTACTTCTGATATGAAAATAAAAAGGTTTGAAACCTTATTATATTCTTCCTCTATTAAATAAAATTATATGTTTATATGGTCATAATGGAAAACTTAAAAATAATGTGGGATTGTTTTACATGGCTATGTGTAAGTTGGCACACATTTTTGAATCATTTGAAACTTTTTGACTGATCAGAATCTTAGCCTATATTTTTGTGAAATTAATATTAAAAATCAAATAGCCAAAGCTATTATTTATGCTTTTAGTGAGGATTACTCCATCTAGATATCGTATTCTGAAAATTTATAAATGACACCTAGACACGGTAATCGAACCCTGACGTTTTAAGTCAAGGGTCCCGGGCTCGATTCCCATGTCCAGGTGTCATTTTTAAGTTTTCAAAATATAATATTAAAAATATCAAACCACTTCCTAAATAATTTGGGTTTTCTAAACGTCTGTAATGCTTCCCACTGCTCTTCTTACAGAGAATCCTTAGGAATTATGTAATGTTTTTATATTTACTGATGTTTTAACATCTATCTTTGGATTTCAAGTTTGAATATATTTTATTATTTATCTTTGGATCTGAAATTGATAATTTTTCTTGGTAATCAATGTACACAGCAATCAAATTAATACTATATTCAATAGTAAATTACATATTATTCATGATTAATAACCTTTGTACACGTGGCTTAAGGCATCATTCTCTCAAAATATGTGTTAGAATTTAAACAATACACACTAAGTACTTGATCGATTGCTTATTATCTTAAATTTAAATCTCTTGGGATGAGCTATTAAATAAAAAATATTTTGGGTGGTCATCATATTGAAATGAATATATCAAGATCAAAAAACTATGTACAGACATTGTTCGGCCTAGGTTTAAATAACGTCCTTTTCAAACTTCATTGAAATTTGTTGATGAATTTGAAAGTTATCGATTGATAGTGTTATAGAACCATTATTTGGTCATACATACAGATGAAATGTCAAATGGTCAAATTAAAACAGAACGTCGCTACGTTTATTAAATATTTTCTGCTCATTTCTTAACTATACTGTTTTTATAATCAGCAAGTTAAGGGCTAGGGGTTATTACATATTTATCCTAACTGGATGGTTATAAGAAAGTGGAATGAGAAGAAATCCAATAGCACACTTCCTCCTAGAGAGAGGTTTGAAATAGTGGCATGTCGTGGAATGTTGCTAAAGTACAGAGCATGTTAAATCTCTACTTGTAACGTTCTCAACACTCAGTGAAACATTCGTTTACCAGGTACCACCTGAAATCCATTTCCCATCTGAGGTATATGGTTCTGACCTTATGTATAATTGGTCAAATGGGGGCTGAGTGAGTTGGAACATATAACAGTTACAGTCTTCAGACACACTGCTCACCCTGTAAACACTTTACGACACGCCACTACCTTCCTCAAGTCTTGACTCTACTAGCTCATAGTAAAACACGCCATTCGAACAGGCAGGCGCTAAGCTGATCCACCAGATAAGGTTGTTAAAGGCTCCTAAGGTAAGCGCATGTAGCTATCCCAATCAACGCGCCATCACCACAGACTCGGCGTTGAATCAGTATAAGATTGTAAAGGTAGAGGGTAAAAAAAAAGAGTGGTCGTGGTCCCATCTTAGTAATTAACAGCGTTTGTCATTAGACAATCATCTGCTTGATGATGGGTATGGTGATTGACCTGGCGCGGGTCTCTTCCAAAACAGAGTTTAAAGGTATCTCAACGGCCATCTAATATAATACATCGTGGACCACCCTTGGTGGCGTGGTGGGTCTTGTTTCCAGGATAATCAGAAACTGTGAATCTGTCAACTGGTATCATCTCTCAATAGAACACTCATTGGTCCAGATATCCACGCAAATACATTTAAATATGATGAGTGTAGAGTGTAACCTATCAATCATTGGTCAAATGGGGACCAGAGGGACATAATCTTTAAATTCGAAAATGACGCCTGGTCAAAGGAATCAAACCCGGAACCTTTTGGCTTAGTATGCCAAAGCTCTTGCCACAGAGTTATTCAGGAATCGTCCCGTGCCCAGAGTCATTCTTCACTCATAACTTAAGGCATAGTCTGTGATGGACGTGTGGAAATCTATGGCTACTAATGTGTGATCAATTAATATCACGAGATACTAGATAACACAGCTACCATAGACTTAGTAGTTGGCTTTATGCAGCCACTTGTACAATTATAATTGAACGTTTGCGCATAGCATGGTGGATTATATTGACAAGCTATTATATTTGTTAATTACGACTAAATCACATCTAAATATAATATTCTTTAAATTTAAAAAGAACACCTGGGCAAGGAAAATGAGCCCGGGACCTTTTAGCTTAGTGAACTAATGAGCTAACCACTGAACTATCTAGGGGTCACCCCATAATCAGGGTCATTCTTCACTCATATTTTATGGAAGAGTCCTTGATGGACGTGCGGCTTTAACCATAGTTAACAAGTATAATAGCGTAGTTACTTAACCCATCATATCATCGCTACAGTTTTAACAAGATTTCCTTGCCTTGAAAGCATTTTGCACGCCACTGGCAACCATAGTCAAGAAAACATTATGTTATAATGACGTTTGTATGCATATGCCAAGGCTTGAAAACCTTTTAGAAAGTGCGTGCCCAATATATCGATATTTTTAAATACATTATTTCCTGTCCCTATCGGAATTTTGAGATTGGAAGAATAAGAATGTATTCATCGTCAGTAATAATAATTCAGTTATTAATTACATTGATGTATAAAGTATTTAATAAATATTGTATGATTGTAAAAATATCAGAATGGTAGAAAACAAACAGTTTTTTTACGTGTATGAGTTTTACTCATAAATACAAACATTCAGAAAAATCACATCCGGACAAATATTTTAATCCTAGCACATTTGTAAAGATGATATACCTGATAGCTCAGGTGGTATCTTGGTTTGTATGTAAATCCAAATAACCAGGGTTCATATATCTGTTCGGGTGTAATTTTTCTTAATTTACCTACATTTATAGAAATAAAATCATGGAAAATAGCTATACATGAGTGTTAGAAATAATATTATGTAAAGTTAAATAGTAGATAAAAAAGTTTAATCTGAACAAAATAAGTTTTATAAGAAAATAATGGTTTTCTTTAGTAACTTACTATATCAGAACCGAGTTATAATTTCAAATATATATGCAAAGTTTTTTCTAAACTAAATGAGGTGTTATTTTAAGATAAAATAATAAATATACATTTATTTTGATTTCACCAATAATACCAAGACAACATTTATTTAAATGATCAAGTTTAATTAACATTTCAACACTATAGAATAATATTGTTGCTATGGAGGAAACATTGGCAAACTAGAAATCCCACTGAGATGAGGTAAATCTCATAATAATTTTGTATGTAAACCCGTATTGGTGGTCACATGGTATAAAGGCGGTAATCTTGCATTAGACTAGACTGTCGATAACGAGTAGATCGAGGTTCGTATCGTGGTCAAGTGTACTTAGCGTGGTTTTTCCAAAATTGTTTTCCACTCTTCCTCCAGGCACATGTGTTGGATACACCTCCTCCAAATGTAATCTTACTAATACCTTAAACAAATAACGTAACTAGTACATAAGCATATAGCCCAAACGGGTAGTAAGACGTGGTGCTAAATACCAAAATAAAAAACCTTTGTATGGGGGAATATCTAAGAGCCTTGGTGGTTCGCAACCCTCAACGCACGGGAATTGCAAAGGCTGCCTTCCTCTTAAGTCTTGTCATAGTGTCATAGGTGTTGTTCTTTCTTTTTATATATATATATCTCTATATTAAGTGTGTAAAGTATTAAACATCCATTTTCTAAATACAACGATATATCATTAGGACAATATATACCTTTCGTTTCCTAAATATCGGAGTTATATCAATTTTTTTAGAACCATGTCTCACTACCCATTCGAATTATACGCTCAAGTATTAACTACTCTAGTGGGTTGGAAATGGGGATGATTGAATTTAGATGAAGTGTAACATCATTTGCGTGGAGAGAGCGAGGGAAACTATTTAAGGTAAAAACAACCTAGGTACACCCGACCAGGATCAAACTCCCATCTATTCGTCATCAACAGTCTAGCTTATTGTAGTAATAGCACCTTAGAGCACGTGGCCACCACTGTGTGTTGTATTGATTTTATTAATATATTCTTATAGGTAATATCTGAGAGAAAAATGGTTGTCTAGCTCCATATTTGGAGATAAAAAAAATTACACAATGAATAGCTTCACATCACCAGACATATTAAGAATAATCAAGGACCGCAGGTTGAGGGGAGGAGGTCATGTTGTATATTCCATTCACGATAGGTTTTTACCTGGATGACAGTTCGAAAATCATATTTTTAGGTTTTGGGTTGCCAACACTTGTAAAAGATCACAGTTTTGGTATAAATACAAAGATCTTTAATTACCTGTTATGTACCACCGCCCTTACTCTTCTCCAAAGAGTAAGGCTGGCGCACAAAAAACCATAAAATAAAATAAAAATAGCAATTGCAGAGGGCTGTGAGAAATATAAACAAAAGTAAACAAACCAATTTACTTATTTTCTCCACGAACTCATACCTCAATAATATTGATGTTCTTAACCAAAAAAGGGGATGGCAAAAGCAGGAAACCTGGATTAAGAAGAATATATGTCAATGGTAACAATTTGTAGTTTTATTGATAGTGAGAATAAAATTGAACAGAGTATATAAAAAAGGCGATTAAGTTGTACAATTTGGAATAGCTTACAATTAATGAAGCTATTAGCATACGAACATAATATCGTAATAGAAACAAATGAACAATGAACTCTATAAGCCCGCAAGTCCAATGAGTTAACTGACGACAATATTCCAATACAAAATCTGGCTATGGAGACAAAAATACTCCATACGAATGATAATACAAGACTTTTTGCCGTATGGGCCATTCAGTTAAAAGGGGTTCATAACAAAATACTTATAACTTTATGTCTACAACACGAAACTTCCCACTGCCTGATGGGCATTTTTGATATACAAAATAAACATTTATCTGTTAAATATGATTCCAGGTAAAAGTAAAAATATTCCAAGTCTAGAATAGACTAAAACATCCACAGTGACGTTAGAAAATTTAAGTCCAAAATAACGTAAACTTAAGTTTTCTCATACTATTTAATTTTTTAAATAATTTATTTTGGTCCAACTCCAAAAAATGTTTTAAACATAATTAAAAGTACTTAATTTTCGTTTTGGGACGTTACTGATTGTGTGTATTATGGTGCATACATCAATACCTTTTAATACAGGCATCGTGTTTACTTGGAAAAGAGAAAAATTATGTCATTTTTACATACAATACATGATTTTATGATTATTTTATCATACTTTGAAATATTTAACTGAATAAAGTATTTTCATCAACTGTGTGTCCACATCATTGTAAAAAACTTGTTTACCGTTATGTTCAATCATATGGTTTTAATTCGTCATTCGCCATTTTGAGGCTATGTTCGTTAGAAGTTTTTGTGAAAGTGATGTTAATATTTTTTTAAGGGGAATAAAACTCTATATAAACTTTGTGTCCGACCTTAAATAAATATATAAATAATATTGGCCTAAATTACTGTGGTTAACTATCACATTAATATATTACTATCTGTTTTCATTACAGTCATCCAAAGTGATAGATATCAGCTGTTGGCGTAGTGATATATTAGGGATTACTTCTAGTAACATTTCGAGCTCTCATTCAGGTAAACTTAGCTCGTGAATGACTTATACTTATGAGTGATGAGTGATGGCAGGACTGGTGTGTGCATACAGTTTTATTTGGGAAACCTGAAGAGATGAGACCCCTTGATAGGACAAGACATCTAGTGGGAAAATGGTGCTAAAATATAATTAAGGTCATTCAACCACCAACATTTTATTGCACAATAGTTTTTTTTAGCATCGCGTCTTACTAACCGTTCGGGTCATACGCTTATGTACTAACTACGCTAATGGTTTTAGAGAAAAGGAAGGTTATATTTCAAGTAAGTGAAGAACGTTTGCTTGGAGAGAAAGGGAGAGAGAGAGAGAGAGAGAGAGAGTGGAAAACTATTTTAGAAAAATCACTTTCAGTACACCCAATAGAGATTCGAACCTTTATATTCCCGTTATTTGCACTTTAGTCTACCGTGAGAGTAGCGCCATAGACCGTGTGGCCACAGAATCAGGTTGCACAATTTTAGCATCTATCTGTAACTCTAAGCTATAGGTAGTGATTCAATAGTTTTAAATAATTACTGTTCATAAGTTATATGGGTGGGATCAAACTTGATATTTTATATATTTACGTCATATTGTATGTAAAGAGGTAAGTGTATGGTGCTGAAACTTAATATAACTAGACATTTGAGGTGTACAGAATGAAATATTTATATTAATAATAATATAAAAATTATCAATATTTCAATGACATATTAATATTAATAAGCTATACTAATATTTATAATAGCAATGATAATAATATTAGTATTATAAATATTTATTATGTACACCTCATTTGGTTTGTTGTTCTAAATTTCATCCCCAGACACTAATTACTTGCGTTAAACCCAACCGGATAGTAAGATGCGGTGATAATAATAATCATCGTCAATTAATTATTTAACCTTAACGATGGTACGCAAAAAAGCACAAAACAGCAAGTTTTACCTCCTAGAATCAGTGAGTTGTAATTATTTGAAATCATTGAGTCACTGCTTATAACTTAAATATACACAATTGTTAAAATTATTCGATAAAATTTTGAGGTTAGAATGACCTTTAAAGAAGTTGTATATTAAAGTAATGGATAGAGGTAGTGACGGGCTGAAAGGTACAAGAAGAGTTTGATACCTTAAATCCTATTCTATAAATATCCTTCCCATAAACCACTACTGACAGTAGGTATCTACTTACCATGATCTCAGCTTGTGTAAGTGACGTTCTGATTACATGTAAGAAACGTTAAACTCACAAAAAAAACTAAGTGGTGTTATTTATTATCTGAAAGAATGGCCCATTCAATTTAAGACTGATTTGTCTAGTTTGGCAACCACTGGCGAGGAAAGAATGCTCTCACCACGCAGCCGCGTAAAGCTCCCCAATACTTTCTGCTGTTCGAAATCAGAGATAAAGGCATCACGTTATTTTTTTGCTTCCACTTTACGTACGGGAAGCTACAATGTAACTTCTCCTTAATTTCCCCCTCCTTGATCCGCCATCATGATCATATATATTCTAAATCTACGGCCACATAAATGCACAGTTAAGTTGAAATCACACTGAGAGGAGGGTACGTCGGCTGTGTCGTGCTGCAGACAATCTCGAACAGGTCATTTCAAAATGAGTAAACTTGTAAGACCTTTCTTTGACTTACACTCACAAGACTATGCGCCGACCGTGCTTCAACTTTTTCGTCTTTGATTGCTTTAAAAGTGTTCTCGCAAGGTTGCGGTCCAGCTAGTAGGCGCACAGTTCTATCCGTGAGAGTTGAGATCAAGCGCACCATGGTCGACCATGTTTCGTTTCTTGTAGTTCGGCTTCTTCCGACAAGTGCGAACCTTCACGAAGGTTCTTATCTACAATCTGACAATGGCTGCAGAACATTTCATATCAACTATTGTGAGCAATAGTAATGGCTAAAGAAAACTTTATAATTTTTGTACCAACATACAATTTGCAACAAAAATAATACTATATTAATCTCACTGAAGAAAATATTTTGAATATAATCGTGTAAAAATACAAAGTCAAAATAAATTACGGTGACCAAAACAGTCATGGAATAGTAGTCGCAGTGGGCGCACAGTCCTGTGAGTGTGAATGCTAACAACAAGAAACAGTCGGCGCACAATCCTGTGAGTGAATGCTAACAACAAGAAACAGTCGGTGCACAATCCTGTGAATGTGAATGCTAACAACAAGAAACAGTCGGCGCACAGTCCTGTGAGTGTGAATGCTAACAACAAGCAACAGTCGGTGCACAATCCTGTGAGTGTGAATGCTAGCAACATGACAAAGTTGGTGTACAGTCCTGTGAGTGTGAATGCTAACAACAAGCAACAGTCGGCACACATTCCTGTGAGTGTGAATGCTAACAACAAGAAACAGTGGGCGCACAGTCCTGTGAGTGTGAATGCTAACAACAAGAAACAGTCGGCGCACAGTCCTGTGAGTGTGAATGCTAACAACAAGCAACAGTCGGTGCACAATCCTGTGAGTGTGAATGCTAGCAACATGACAAAGTTGGCGTACAGTCCTGTGAGTGTGAATGCTAGCAACATGACAAAGTTGGTGTACAGTCCTGTGAGTGTGAATGCAAACAACAAGCAACAGTCGGCACACATTCCTGTGAGAGTGAATGCTAACAACAATCCGCAGTCGGTGCATAATCCTGTGAGTGTGAATGCTAGCAACATGACAAAGTTGGCGTACAGTCCTGTGAAAGTGAATGCTAACAACATGACAAAGTCGGCACACATTCCTGTGAGTGTGAATGCTAACAAGAAACAGTCGGTGCACAGTCCTGTGAGTGTGAATGCTAACAACAAGAAACAATCGGCGCACAATCCTGTGAGTGTGAATGCTAGAAACACGACAAAGTCGGCGCACAGTCCTGTGTGTGTGAATGCTAACAAGAAAAAGTCGGCGCACAATCCTGCGAGTGTGAATGCTAGAAACACGACAAAGTTGGCGCACAGTCCCGTGAGTGTGAATGCTAACATCAAGAAACAGTCGGTGCACAGTCCTGTTGAGTGTGAATGCTAACAACAAGAAACAGTCGGTGAACAATCCTGTGAGTGTGAATGATAGCAACATGACAAAGTTGTCGTAGAGTCCTGTGAGTGTGAATGCTAACAACAAGAAACAGTCGGCGCACAGTCCTGTGAGTGTGAATGCTAACAACAAGAAACAGTCGGCGCACAGTCCTGTGAGTGTGAATGCTAACAACAAGAAACAGTCGGCGCACAGTCCTGTGAGTGTGAATGCTAACAACAAGAAACAGTCGGCGCACAGTCCTGTGAGTGTGAATGCTAACAACAAGAAAAAGTCGGTGCACAGTCCTGTGAGTGTGAATGCTAACAACAAGAAAAAGTCGGTGCCCAGTCCTGTGAGTGTGAATGCTAACAACAAGAAACAATCGGTGCACAATCCTGTGAGTGTGAATGCTAACAACAAGCAACAGTCGGTGCACAATCCTGTGAGTGTGAATGCTAGCAACATGACAAAGTTGGCGTACAGTCCTGTGAGTATGAATGCTAGCAACATGACAAAGTTGGCGTACAGTCCTGTGAGTGTGAATGCTAACAACCAGCCACAGTCGGCGCACATTCCTGTGAGTGTGAATGCTAACAACAATTCACAGTCGCTGCAAAATCCTGTCAGTGTGAATGCTAGCAACATGACAAAGTCGGCGTACAGTCCTGTGAGTGTGAATGCTAACAACATGACAAAGTCGGCACACATTCCTGTGAGTGTGAATGCTAACAACAAGAAAAAGTCAGCGCACAGTCCTGTGAGTGTGAATGCTAACAACAAGAAACAGTCAATGCAAAATCCTGTGAGTGTGAATGCTAACAACAAGCAACAGTCGATGCACAATCCTGTGAGTGTGAATGCTAGCAACATGACAAAGTTGGCGTACAGTCCTGTGAGTTTGAATGCTAACAACAAGCAACAGTCGGCGCACAGTCCTGTGTGTGTGAATGCTAACAACAAGAAACAGTCGGCGCACAATCCTGCGAGTGTGAATGCTAGACAACATGACAAAGTTGGCGTACAGTCCTGTGAGTGTGAATGCTAATAACAAGAAACAGTCGGTGCACAATCCTGTGAATGTGAATGCTACCAACATGACAAAGTTGGCGAACAGTCCTGTGAGTGTGAATTCTAACAAAAAGAAAGAGTCGGCGCACAGTCCTGTGAGTGTGAATGCTAACAACAAGAAACAGTGGGCGCACAGTCCTGTGAGTGTGAATGCTAACAACAAGACAACAGTCGGCGCACAGTCCTGCGAGTGTGAATGCTAGCAACAAGCAACAGTCGGCGGACAATCCTGTGAGTGTGAATGCTAACAACATGACAAAGTCGGTGCACAATCCTGTGAATGTGAATGCTAGCAACATGACAAAGTCGGCGTACAGTCCTGTGAATGTGAATGCTAGCAACAAATATCAGTCGGCGGACAATCCTGTGAGTGTGAATGCTAACAACAAGCAACAGTCAGCGCACATTCCAGTGAGTGTGAATGCTAACAACAAGTAACAGTCGGTGCACAATCCTGTGAGTGCGAATGCTAACAAGCAACAGTCGGTGCACAATCCTGTGAGTGTGAATGCTAGCAACATTACAAAGTTTGCGTACAGTCCTGTGAGTGTGAATGCTATCAACAAGCAACAGTCGGCGCACATTCCTGTGAGTGTGAATGCTAACAACAAGCCACAGACGGTGCACAATCCTGTGAGTGTGAATGCTAGCAACATGACAAAGTCAGCGTACAGTCCTGTGAGTGTGAATGCTAACAACATGACAAAGTCGGCACACATTCCTATGAGTGTGAATGCTAACAACAAGAAACAGTCGGCGCACAGTCCTGCAAGTGTGAATGCTAACAACACGAAACAATCGGCGCACAATCCAGTGAGTGTGAATGCTAGAAACACGACAAAGTCGGCGCACAGTCCTGTGTGTGTGAATGCTAACAACAATAAACAGTCGGCGCACAATCCTGCGAGTGTGAATGCTAGAAACACGACAAAGCTGGCGCACAGTCCCGTGAGTGTGAATTCTAACATCAAGAAACAGTCGGTACACAGTCCTGTTGAATGTGAATGCTAACAACAAGAAACAGTCGGTGCACAATCCTGTGAGTGTGAATGCTAGCAACATGACAAAGTCAGCGTACACTCCTTTGAGTGTGAATGTTATTAACAAGAAAAAGTTGGCGCACAATCCTGCGAGTGTTAATGCTAGAAACACGACAAAGTTGGCGCACAGTCCCGTGAGTGTGAGTGCTAGCGATTTGACACGGCGCATTGTCCCGTCAGTGTGAATCCACCTTGATTCTTCAACAGCCAACCTACGAGGACCTGCTGCAAGAACTAAACGTTCACGACCTACGTCACTACTCCCCGTACATGCCAAAGTCGGTATCAATAGTCTCACCGACGAGTTAAAGAGATTTCGACAGGGTTTGATTAGGAACGGTCAAAGCTGTACTTATATTTTGGATGTCGCATTTTGTAACTATGTAAATGCTGATCATATATTTTATTTAATTGGAGGCACTTCTTTTATGTATATAATTAATGTAACTTAGGATTTAGGCTAAGATTTCAATTATTATATTTTGCTTGCTCACTAATAATAAGATAATTCCTCTTGTTTTACGTACACGCTTTCAACGTGTTAATAATTTACTAGAAACATGATTATTATAATATTTTGCATAATAGCGTTTTTATATAATTTTTCAAGGTATTGACTCGACTCAGTACATTAGACTTAGTTATTAGAGTTAAGTAAGCTCATTTCAATTCTCGAGAGGCCAGTGTTCTAAATCGTGCTAAGCATAGATTCTTGGTGCAGTAACTTTAGTGTATATATTGCCCTTGGCTTTTAGGATAGTGTCAACTCTTAGACCCATTCCCCCAGAAATCAAATATCTTCATAATTACTAGTTTTTTAATCATTATTATACAAGGGAATGGTCATGATGTTGCCTTTTGTGCTGAATGTTAGCAGGGCCTTAAAGTCTATGGACTTGCACTTAGCAATGCTGAAATTTGTTGTGTCTCAATAAGCGGAGTAATATTATCTTAGCATCTGGGCCCTTGTTTGTGAGTATATCTATGGACTTCTTTATTTTTATTCCCACCTCTTTTTTTATAGTAGCTTAGTCTTCTACGACAACATGTTTGGGTGTTGTTATTGCTGTTAGACCATCTTCAGGTGCTATTTATGATAAAGTTGATATTCTGTTGAATACATATTATGTTAAAGGTGAAAATTTTGAGATATTTAAATAGATGACCTTTAAATTTTTAACTTAATATTATCTTTGTCATAAATGAGACCTGAAGATGGTGTAAAGTCAATAATACCACCGAAACATTTTGTCATAGAAGACTAAGCTGCTTTAAAATACTTCTTCTCAAATCAAATCTGAATATTATTGAAAAGTCTTTGTATAAGCTTATTGTTAATTTGAGCTCCAATGCTCTATGCGAATTATTAGCGTGTAATATATGATATTATCATATTCCATTTTAGGATTCATCTATTGCTTCACTCTCATTTTAGTTGGTTTGTTGGAATCTTGTAGTGGGTTCAAGATTTTTTTTTGTTACTTGGCTATATTGTTTAAATATATTAATTGTTTATTTTGTTGCTTCAAATGTATGTCCTGTTGGATGACCTCTGCTTAATTTCTTGCTACAGAAAATGACTTCTGGTTAGGAAATATATTCAGTGTTTATTACCAATTTATAATAAATAAAATAATTCAATTTACTTTCTCTAGAATTATTTCTCTAATTCCTAGTCCAATTCTTTTGTCCTTTCATGATAACATGTTTATACCGAGAAGTATATATGCTGGGAATGTTGTGTTAGTGTGAGGTTGTCCATTTAAGGATAGCTTAGGAAAACATTCTGCTGCCCATCTTAAACAATTTTTTGGCTAAAGAAGACCATGTGTGAACTGCGCCTATAGTGGTGCGTGTTAAGGCAATTGGCCCTTTTCATTGGGTGTGGAAACGCAGAGCCATGAGAACACTTATATTCATGATTTTTTTTGTATAGTTTTGCAATTTTCTTTTCGGAAACGGTTTGTTCAAGATTGGAAGCATGTTGATTAAATTATACTTTTTGTATACACACCTCCTTTATAATTTTATCAGTGAACAACTATAAATAATTTTGTAATTTTTCAATAGAAGACTGCCAGGCTGCATTACAAAAAATAAGAAAATGTATTACCTAATAAACATTGACACATTATCTTAGAAGATATGTTGAAAATTTTACTATAACAGTTTCCCTTCTTCTCGAGAAATCTGACATTTCCAAATGTATGATTTTTCCGCAAAACCTGCCCAGTAGCTAGCGCCATCTACGTTTTCCGCTTTTGTTCTGACGGATATGGGCTTTCGAGTTACTTAAGGTGAGGATGTTGGGCTAGTGTTTTTGCAGTTTTTATGGCAAAACAATTTTTTGACAAGAATATAATATTGCTACAGTAGAAATATAGTTTAATTTTCTACATATGGCGACAAGAACAGTTGTTGAATATTTCATCAGCCTTGTGTCATTATATTACAAACATTTTAAATTAAGAGAGAAAATTGTCATTAAATTCCAGGACATACATGACAAATATTAGAGTGTGAAGAAAATTAAACTCTATGTTTGTATTGAAGCAATATTTGATTTATTTTGATCAACAAAATGTTTTCCTATAAAAATTGTAAATATTGACCTTTTCATAACTTACCCCACATACCCACCTTAAGGTCATATAAAGAGTTGGTTTCATATGAATATGCTTTATGATCTTATAATTTCAAGTTATAGCCTTCAAATAAATAATTTGACTTTTGTTTTGACAACCTGTAAAAAAGAAGGCCTACCGTTGTTATATTAGAACCAGTATTTAAGTCTTTCCTCATAAAGTAGCTTGTTCTAGTTTAAAATAATATGATTGCCTCATTTTTTATTTAAGATGAATATCAAATAATACAATTAAATAATAAATTAATAGAGATACATATGGAATAAATGAGCATCGTGGTTTCCCAAAGAGCATCATGGTTCACCAAGCTATGCCACCAACAGTTGTTTATTTTTATTATTATGTCACTCCTGTATAGTCGATAGCTTATCTTTCAATATTTAGCTATGTAATAGCCCTATGGATTCCCTTTGTAATAAATATTTAGTTGTTTTTTAATTTTACATTTTTTTCGTCTCCTTATAAATTCAAAACTATTCATCAAGTCAGTTTTTTTTCTATTAATTTTGTAGTTTGAGGGCCCCCCGCCCCCCTTACACTCTTTATCCATTTCCAAGACCCCTATTTTTATATTTCCAAACCCTTCAACATCTATGTTATCTGGTATGATATTTTTACTGATTTGCCAAATTTAAATTTTCTTCCGCAATGAAAGGTAGATTTCCTTATAGCTCGGGAGAAATTTCAAGCTTCTGCCCTAGCACCCAAACCATTTCGGCTTCCGCATTCTCATTTTGAAATTTTAAGACTTATTTGGTTATTTGATAAGTTTATTTTACGAGCTTGCCTAATTTCAATTTTCAATCACATCGGAAAAAATGTTTTTCTTTATTTTTGGTTATACATGTCGAGCTCTCACATATAGCATTTTTCAATTCTAAAATATAATTTTAATTAGACTTTATTAGTTTATCCATAGGAGTGTATTTACTTATATTCTGAAATTTCAATTTTATTCCTTACCAAGAGGATCATTTTTTCTATTGGCTTTGAAAATTTTGAAAATTTTGAAAATTTTGGAACTAACTTTGAAATTTCAAGTATTTTCTATTTTTTTAATTTCCAATTAAAATTATAAATCACTTATCAGTGAGGTAAGAAATTGAAATCTAGCTCCACCCCGTTATATTCACTTTCATAAACACCTCACCACATCAGGACACGGAATGGATGCATGATCAGGGTACAGTACGCTATTAGTGGCTAATATTTCCACAAATTAAGATAAAAATTTATGTAGCCCAGACAAGTCACTATTATTTTTGTTTAGTAGTTATAGTGGAAACTATATGTTGCAGAAACGCAAAAGGCCTATGTTATATCTATTTTAAGACTATTCCAATGTTTATTTTTTCCCACTCTATTTAGCCTCTGTCATTAACGCAGGATGCGGGCCCAGTCAAAAGCTATATTTATCTGTTTTTGTCTTTTGTCTTGACCAGCTACCAGTTAGTTTGACTGACACCACCTGTTTCCGATAGCGCCCTGTTTCAGAAGGGGTTTTTTTCGTGTGATTATTTTACTTCCTAGTAGCGCTTCCAGAGAAACACGCTGATACATCTTTCCGGTGTGAACGTACTCACTTTTACCATTCGAGCTAAAACCATGTGTGAACTCATTACACAATACCGATTATCTAGTATTAAAAATACGGTGCTATCTGGTGACGTCAAAATAAGGGGGTCTGGTTAAGACGGATTTACGAGGATATAATTTGCCCCTCTTTGATCAGAAAGACTTATATTGCGATGAATGTATTTTAGTCCCCTTTCACACAGAAATGAAACAATAGGAAATGCTAAGCTACTCATGAAACTATTTAACCTCTTTTATTGTGGCTAATAACTATACTAACAATAAATTTAAGGAATCTTTCAAAGCATAAAATTATAAATTAATGTAGATTTAGCAAACCCATCAGCCGTTTTAGAGATGCGGCAAGGTGGTTTGAAGGGGGCTGGAAAGAAGTGGGGGAATTTCACTGTAGATGCGTTTGGAAGGAAGGGGTTCGAAGAGGGTTGGGGGAATTCTTTCGGATAAGGTTTTAAGAGGTACCTCCCAATCGAAGAAGGGCTATTCCAGAGATGGATCTGGGTTAAAAGGGGGACCAAAGGGGGTTGAGCGGGTAAGTATCTCTGTGCAAAAATTCAAGAGGTACCCCTATCCAAAGATGGAGTCCCATATTTCCATCAGTTGCAGATATACGTGTCTAGGGGGGTAGAGGGGATACCTTTTTAACTTCTGGTAAAAAATGATTGTAATTAAAATGGTGGTCGCACTTTCAGACCAACACATTTCTATTAAATTAATAAATTGTCAATTTAGATACATAAAATAGTTCGATATTGATTCTGACAAGAAAATATAGGCCTATTTTCGTATTGAAGAGAAAGGTAGCTTATATTGACCAAATTTCAATTTTTATCGTAAAGTTATAAAAATGGGTTCTAGACTTCTATAATTTGATGAGCTTTGTCGTACTTCTGATAATCATCATATAATATTTATTATGTCCATCCCCTCATTCTATAAAATCATCTGATGCAAGTGGTTTGATAATATAAAAATTAAATGGTTGATAGAATTATCTGATACATTGTGCCTGAATTTGACCTAAAAATTGATATTAAATATCTAGTGGATGCTTTAAGGTACTTTTATATTCTCATGTAGTGAGTGATTACAGCTCATTTAACTTAACCTTCTACTTTCATCAAGTAAAATCTTTCAATGCATTGAGTCATTTAAAAAATACTGTGTTAAAATAAAAATAAAAATTTATTCTAACAAATATAGTAACTACCAGAATAATAGGCCTATACATTAATTTATATATCCATTAAAGGAAAATATATTGGGCACTAAACCAGTTAGTAAAATTAATAAAATATTCAAACACTTTATATCCATTTTACACAATTTTTCAAAAAATAATGTATTTACTCCATACACTATTTTTTAATAATGCACGTTAGGTCTAGTAGCGTTCAACGTCATGAGAATCATTACCATTTTGCTCTCTTGTACTAAGAGATGTATACACACACACCAAAAAGAATTTCTTTCCCTCCAGCACTTCCAGCTAAATATAAGATATTCTGTGTAGATATTTCCAATAACAAGGTTGATAACGTAATCTTACATCCTCCAAACCCACCCTAAGAATGGGGGAGCTGCTGTTCCAATAACCGATCCTCCTATTCCATTATTCATGTGTAATATTGCCACAACGCGTCTGTTTCTTATATAATTTTATCACATCAAGTAGACAGGCCATGGGGGCTAAGGAAGTGGCGCATGGAAACAATTTTTAAAGAGCAAGAAGCTATTTTATTTCTATTTCTTAGCACCGTATCTTACTACCCGTTGGGGTAATACGCTTATGTACTAATTACGCTAGTTTTTTAGGGATGAGGAAGGTTGGATTTAGAGGAAATCTACCCGCATATGCATGGAGGGAAGTTTGTAGAACCTTAGGAAAATAACCCCTCAGTACACCCGAAATGATTTTAACCCCGATCAAACCATCAACGGCAGCCCAGTCTATTGCGAGAATGACGCCTTATATTATGTGACCACCGATACGGTTAATACACTATTATGATTTTAACAAAATATTGTGTTTAGTAATAATTAAGTAAAATTTTGATAACTCATTTTGATAGGTATATTTTAGGTTAATCTTTCTGAAATTAAAATTAATATTGAAGTTATTTCATCTGATTTTTATCAAAAAATTGCAGGTAAGCTAAAAAAAAAAAATCAATAACTGGTGTTTTTATAAATGTTCGAAAAAAATATTTGAGAACAAAAGATTATCTGATAATTTAATAAATAAATAATAATTTATATCACTTTAACGTGATATTTAGGCCTAGAGTAATTAATATAGTATATAAAACTCTGATCTTATAAATTATCAAAACTCTACCAAGTTTGCCATATTTAAGATGTTGTTCTCAATTTGTGCAATATTTATTATCCTAGTTTTTGAACTTATTAATGCTAACTTTCCTAACAGTAAGACACTATCAACTCAAAACTTAAAAAACAACTTTACCAATGCATTACATCCAATTCAATACTTCACAACCAGCCTTAACTCCTAGTTGTTTTTTTTTACTAATTGTATGCCTGGGTGAACCCAATTCAAATATTAAATATCTTATACGATCTTACCTGGACTCCAACCAAGGTTTGTTTTACTTGATATCCGATCTCTCAAAACACTAAGGGCCACCATATTTATAATCTAGTCTTTTAAGTTAATCAATCACCAAGTTTTTTTTTTAATCCACCACGCCTTAGAACCATTTCAGATTATATGAATACATTAGTTATTCTAATGGGGTAGTAATGAGGATGGTAGAATTTTGTATGAAATGTACCAACATTTGCTTAGTAGAGTGACAAACCATTTAGTAAAAATCATCTTTAGAAAATTTGACAGGTACTAGAGTCCTGCTCCCCATCTCATCAGCCACAGAGTCCATCATGAGAACGTGTAGTGGAGGATCGGGTGCTTTTTATTTGAGAGATTGGTGAATGGGCTACATCGATTTTATTAGAAGGATTTATAGACACTCTATAACAAGTATAAATTAATACAATAAGTCACCAGCAAACTTCACTTTGGCCCTTTTAGCTCCTTCATACATTATGTTACAGCTAAAATTTGTTCTTAGTGTGGTAGGGATCAAGGTCAGTCAACGCTCCAGTGGACGTATGATATAAAGCTCTTCTCTCGCCAATGGATTAGACTACCGATGACGAGGATATTGACGTTCTAATCTCGGTCGAGTGACAAAGTTTTTTCCAAAATTGATTTCTTCTAACTTTCAACGCAAATTTGGGTACACCTCCTTAAACTAAAACTTTCCTGATCCCTAAAATCATTAGCGTAATTATTATAAAAGCGTATGATCTGAACGGGTAGTAAGACATAGTGCGTTATTAAAGTTAGTAAAGGTTAAGTTATAGGTAGAATTTCCAAATATGCCGTGGGAAGAAAATTGTACATCAAGATAGTAGTTACTAATTAAACTTGGGGGAGAGAGTGTTAGGGTAGCATGGGGTTTAAAGTAGTGCCCAACCTACTTACGTCACACGAGAGTGAAGCTTTAGACCATGCAACCACCATTTCGATATAAGAAAAAATTAGTTAAGTTAAAATGGGGAAATGCTTAACTTCTGAAATTTGAATATGTAGACAGCCCAAAATCACAGTAGATAAACTAATATTGTAATTTGAACCCGTCTTGTTGGCGTAGTTAGCTAACGCGCTAGCTTCGTGTTGAGCTAGACTGAGATCTAGATTCAATCCTCGGTTGGGTAGACTGGGGGGGGGGGGGTT
>CABFOW010000018.1:650033-686336 GCA_902141385.1 Timema californicum
CCCCCCCCCCCTATTTGAACCCCTTTTTTGCAAGTCATTAGCGGTCATAAATAGCTACTCTATTGTCGCCAATAGAAGTAAACTAGGCCAGGACTTCAAGTAGGTCAGAACAGATAAGTAGGGAGGGTTGTTCCTGGACCACACTCTATGAGAAGGTTCCATCGTAAAGAGCTGCTTTCTAATCCTTGTCCCTGTGATCGACTGCTTATCTATAGGGAAAGCAGGCCAATAACCCCTTTAATGTTTTCGGGGAAGGCCCAAATTAAAATCTCTTTTTGGAAGCGGATAAGGAAGTTTACATATAAATGGTGAATAACATTACCTACATTGATGTTTTGATTGGAAATGGTCGGTTTATCGATTGAAATACTTCCATCTCTCGTTATGAAACAAAATGAACACAAGGTAAATTCTACTACGTTAGTGTATTATAAATTAATATATATATATATATTTTTTCTAGAACCACGGCTTACCATTCATTAGAGTTATAAGCTTGTGTACTACGCTAGTGGTTTTAGAGATGAGGAAGGCTATATTAAAGGTAGTATACCCGCATTTGTATGGAGAAAGTTATAAAATGATCTTGGAAAAACCACCCTTAGTCCGCCCGACTGACATGATATATACGTATTATATATCTTCTTATACCAAAGACTAGGATATATTTCACCGGCACTTTATAGAAAGTATAATTTTTTGCTGCCGTGCGATAACATTTTTAAATTGGGTTTAAATTAATTTTTTGTCAGATTAAATGTGAAAGTGGACTCATTTGATAATACGTGGATTGGACTAAATAAATACTTAACGAATTTCTATGGACACGCGAAATAAACGCTACCCGCCTTGGTGGCCACGTGGTCATTCGTGTTAGACTAGATTACCGAAGACCTTGAGATTGGGATTCGATCTCGGTTGGGTGCAAAGGTGGTAGTTTTTCCTAAACGGGTTTTCCACTCTCCCTCCACACTAATGAAGTTGCATTTACTCTAAATTAAGCCTTTCTATTACCTGACCTACAAATCACCAATAAGAAATTATTGGCCATATCGGTAATCGAGGCCCGATACGCTCAGAATCATCAGGTAAGAAATGTCACCAATTAAATTGGGGTGGAAGAAAAAGCGAATTATATAGCAGTTTTTATAGCAAAACATTTTTTGGCCAAAAAAAAAACTTTGCTTCAGTATAAACATATAGTTTAATTTTATTCACGTGGTGATAGCAACAGTTGATGGATATATGGCATGACATAGTGGCATAAGATGAAGGGAAGGGGGAGGGGGGAGGCGAAGGCGAGAAAAAGTTTGCATAAAATTCCAAGACACCCTTGACAGATATCCAAGGACTGTTGAGGTCACAACGGTAAGAAAATTAAACTCTTTATGTTTTACTGGAACATTATTGCATTTATTTTGGCCAAAAAATGTTTTTGATATAAAACAAAAAAACACCACACTACTATTACTATTAACACCGCGTCTTACTACCAGTTCGGGTTATACTCACTCTAAAGTGTAATGGTAGGGTGATTATGAGATGAAATGGAGGACATACAGTTTAACGTGGAATCCGAACCACGGTGGAGATCTGGCATTCCCCACTTTTTTTTTATCTCTTCCATTACACTCCCTCACACCTTAATCCAAGGTGTCGAACATCCACCAGTCCTAGCTGTATTTAAAACTCCTAATAATGTATAATATTGCCACTTCTAGTGAGTGTTTACGCTAAGTGCCTTTCCACCCTTGTAACTGTGCAGTCGTGTTTGAGACAGCCGTGGATCTTATCTCGACTTTTCATTATCCCTCACGCCATATGCGCGTTCATCTTACAACACACCCTGCACAACAAATTGGCGCATAGCTTTAAAAAATACTTGTGTACACTCTGTTAATATCAAATATGTAATGTTGATTTTCTTACATTATTATTATTATTATTTAGCACCGCGTCTTACTGCCCGTTCGGGTTATACGCTTTAAGTACTAATTACGTTAATGGATTAGGAATTAGGAAGGTTGAATTAGAGGAAGTGAACCCGAATTTGCGGGGAGGAAGAGTAGAAAACCATATAGGAAAAACCACCCCTAGTTCACCCGACCGAGATTCGAACCTCGATCTCCCCGTTCTTAGCAGCCGAGCTCAACACGACTAGCACGTTAGCCAACCACGCCACCGAGGCGGGTGATTTTCTTACAGTTTGAAATTTTAATCACCTTTTAGAAAATATATTTTTTAATTTCCACATTGATGATAGTTTACTAAATTAACAGTGTGGCTTATTTGTTATTGATAATAAATATAAAAAATTACAGCTGAAGGTCACATGTCTTGGCTTATGAATACATGAAGTTAGGTCCACTATGTTTTACTATCTGTCAGTTATATACTTTCATAAGAAAATTGGTGTACACAACCATTTATATTTTTTTAACTTTGTTGTTAGTCTACAGATTATTTGGTTGTGTAAGAGGGGACGTGAATATAAGTACAAATGTGTTTAATTTTTATTTTCAAAAAGTTAGTGATTTATTACTTCATAAAACCCACCTCGGTGGTGTAGTTGGCTAACGCGCTAGTCGTGTTGAGCTCGACCACTGAGGACGGGGAAATCGAGGTTCGAATCTCGGTCGGGTGAACTGGAGGTGGTTTCTCATAAATGTTTTTCCACGCAAATGCGGGTTAACTTCCTCTAATTCAACATTCCCAATTCCCAATCCATTAGCGTCATTATAACTTAAAGCGTATAACCCAAACGGGTAGTAAGACGCGGTTCTAAATAATAAGTAAATTACTTCATGAAATAAGTTTAGATTAATTTTACACATATACACCCTGTTCATAGTAGGAAGGGTCGTCTGCAATGCCTTTTCGCCTGTCAGAACCAACTATATAATAGGATTTTGATAGGAAAAAAGACCTTTCAGACCTAACTTCCTCTAATGAAGAGGGTATAATAAAAACACTTTTTGACCATTTGTGTTGTAATTTAAAGAAAAACTTTAAAAGAAGAGAAAATGTTATCAAATTCCAGGATGCCAATATTAAATATTCAGGAACAGTTCAGATTATTTAGAGTAAAAAACTAAGCTAAATTCATTTAGTGGAGCCACTTTTTTTCTTTAATTTTTTTTTATAAAAACTACAAAAAAAACTGCTCTTACTCGCATTCCCTACCATTCCACATATTTATAAAAACTACACAACCTCACATTAGCTCTTACACAACACTCAGCTTCGTTCTTACGAAGATCTCAAATAGCATTCTCACTCTCATCCTCAGCCAATTTTTAAATAAAAATAAAAGAGTCGAGACTATATGACCATCCTACACCCCAGTTCTAAAATAAATGTATATTGTTACAGTTAATTAAATATTTTTATAGAAAATAGCCCAAAAGATCTCAAATAGGATTCACATCCTCAGCCAATTTTAAAATAAAAATTTAAGGGACATCAAATAGACACTACCAATTTTTTTGGGCCTGTGTAATGGATGTTTTTTTTTATGAAAACTTGATAATGAGTTCTTATATTTTACCTCCAAAAAACTCAACCGAAAAAAAAAGAGAGTAAACTTACCAACCGCAAGAAAACTAGGTTAATTTAACTAAATTGTGCACATGCAGAGGAAAGTGTAAATAACTAATATAATACTTTAAAACACAAAAGTCCGATTTGATTAGGATCTATAAATAAACTGATAGTGCTATTACTACAACCAAAACAGCACTAGCTAGATTCATTAATATTGTTTCGAAAAAAATGTTATCTTATTTACAAACCAATGTAAACTAGTTATATTTGATCATCCGATAGAATGAAATGGAAATCGCAACTAAATATACCTACCTATTAAAACAGATATGAGCCTACTCATTTCACCAAACTGAAATCAAATACACTGGTCAAATAAACGGTACTTTTATAACAATCCTTAAAGTTAAAAATATTAGATATTTTGATAAATTAAATAACCTGGGACGTCCAACCTTTCTTAATGACTCAGACATGTTATATATTAAATTTACCATAAGCTAATTACAAAATGAATATTTCTTTTACGAACCTGGTAGTCACGAAGATACAATATGTAATGGAAACTCAGAGAATTGTTAGAGCCAAACTTCAAACCGTGTAGCTCTTAGAACAACTATCAGCAAACTGAGGCAATACTCTCATCGACCAACAGTCTTACACAATGAACAACCCACCTTTGTTTATAGTAAATATAGGTTCTCACCCCTAAGTCGATCGAATCGGACTACTGCTAGTAGATGACGTCAACTTGTAAACACATACATTTGGCCAAAGTAACATCCACATATACCTCCTCCCCCACATCCTTGCCGTGGGACCAAAACAGTCCTCCAGCCACTATTTTCTGTTCCCGCACAGGGAAAAAGCCCGCCTGGACCGGGAATTGAACCCGGGCCCCTTAGCATCGTAAGCAGGAGATCTACTTACTCAGCCAACAGGCGCACAAGGGATCATGGTATTTTTACAAGTTGTAGAGGAGTGACGGAACATTTCTTAACATTCATCAAGGTCGTTATTGGTTGTTTTTTTCTCAGGATCGCGTTCTACTACCCGTTAGGGATATACACATATGTGTTAATTACGATAGTGTGATAGGAGTGAGGTGTGATTGAATTTAGGGGAAGTTTACTCGAATTGGCGTGAATAAATAGTGGAAAGCCCAAAGCCAATAGTGTGGATAGGAGTCTCAATATTTAGAAAAACAGCTAATTCAGTGCTAGCATATCTGACTCTCAAAATAAAATTGATGGTTCAATCCGACTTGGAAACATCATTTTGTTGATTAAATCTTAAAGGGGTTGTCGAAACATTTCGTTATTTTAAATACTCCCATAGATATCTTTGTGTACACATAATCACTTAGTAATACAGTAATTATTAAATTAACAATTGCGCAATTTATTTATCATTTGAACAGGCTATATTTTTTTATAATTTGGTTTAAAACATCTTTAAGGAATGGTAAAAATAGGTATACTATTTCAAAATAGTTTCATCTCATTTTCAAATTAATACCTAAAAATATTTTTAAAGCCATTCCTGGGCTATTTTTGGATTTAAAATATCATTCATCGGTAAACTACCCCTTAGAAATTATTCATTGTTGTTTATCATGTAAAACATTTCTATTTTTAATTGTTATAACTCTATCACGAAATATTTGAGATTTTCAAAATTCAGTAAATCAACCTGAGACATAATTAAAATACCCACTTAACTGAGTTGGATGGTACACAAAATGTGTCTCAAAGTTGAAAATGTTCTCTATGCTAGAAAGTAAGGAGCAGTTTTGTTTTTAAAGAACAAAAAATATGGTTTGTCAATTGTCAATGTCATGTAATCATACGGACCAATGAGAGTTGAGTACCTACCACTCTCAGAACCCTGGCGAAACTAGGCAGCCTTCCTTACAAAACCCCCTCTCAGCTTCCCTTGGCAGTCAGTGCGGAGTTTTGTGTGACATGTTGAAGAGAGAGGACGGATTATCTGTAGAGTTCTGAGGGGGCTGAGAGAGGCGGGGAGGTAGGAGGCGTCTTGAAGCCGGGAGACGACGGGCGTCCTTGCAGCGTCTTGGTATCCCCCAACTCCACTCTCATCCTTCCTGTCATCCTGACTGTTGGGGAGATTGCTTGCTAGCGACAGCGGGACACAGTTTCACTTGAAACTTATCTCTCTCAAAATTTGGAAAGTACTGGTTATAATATGAGTCTCTATTTTAAACAGAAGCTAGAATAAACTCACCCTTTCAAATTTTTAGTTTTATTTAAAGATGAAAAGTTCGAATCCTCAATTATTATGGAATTCGTGATTTGTAAAAAAAACTCTAAATATATTTCGATTACAATTATGAAGAACTTTAAACATTTGGTAAAAAGTAATTGATTAGGCCTAAGTGTAATTGAGAACATAATCAAATCACACACAAAAAAAGGGGTTAAATTGTATTTATGTAACTAATTTACTCAATACTGGTTATCTTTGTTGTTAATCAAGTAAGCTATATAGCAAACAAAATAGTGTCGATAAAGAGGTACCGTATCTTTAATAAGTTTTCAAAATCCAATTTCAAATATTTTCACTAAAACTGTACATTCAAATACATTTAGGATTTAACATCCATTTGAGATTAGGATTATAGATTCTGTTTTGGAAAATATGGCACTCATTCCATTTATATTTTCATTTAAAGTTTATTATTATAATTGTTTACAGTTTTCTATGGAAATTTAAATGCCTGGGATTTCCCTAAAGTCGTTTTATTACTTCACTTTTTACCATACATATTTCCTGATCAAATGGGTTCACAAATAAAGTAAGATGGAAAAGATATAGTTTTATAGGAAAAGTCTGGTACGAAGAAAGATTTTAAAACCAATAAGGTAAAATATAACCTCATTAAGCCTGGCCATAATCTGTTCACATTATGAAACTTAATAAATATGTCTATACACTTGATTTTATGCCTGTCTGTATTTTCCTAGTACACTCTAGAAGTACTGATCGCGTTAAGACGAGACTTCTTCTGTTGTACTCCCTATTTTTCCGAGAACAGGGCAAGCTATATACCACCTATATACAAGTTATACAATATCTCATCAGTGAGCGAATCAGTGTCGATAAAAACAAGGTGCTAGCAGTAAACATACGTTGCTGCTGTTTCGCGTAGGTACAAAGCATTCCACTTGATTGAGGGTAAGTGTGGTTTGGTCTCAGGACTGAATCTGTAGATGAAAATCACGTATCAATTTGTGCTACACATGAATTAATCATATTTCGGCAACGTAGATATTTGACACACGGATTTTCTATTTGGGTTACGTATGGTGAGGGTAATTTAGAAGAGAGAACTCTATGGTTGCATAAAGATAGGAGGGGAATATCTACTTACCAATAAAAAAAATAAAGCTTTACATAATCAGAAAAGTGTGTGTTCCAGAAATGAAAATAGGTGTAGGACCTAAAAGTAATTATAATGAATGAGACCATTTGGAGACTGTAACAAAGAATTAGAACGAACTGGTTGTTTTTGGACAAGGAATATTTTTAATTACGTAAATTTAATTGTTTATAAAACTATACAACCAAGAGAAATGAAAAAAATATATATATTTTAAAGCTTCCTTAAGCTAGGTCTACTATTTTCATTCTTTGTGAGTTTGAGCTATTTTAAAAAACAAATTGTCAAAACAAGGGGTGAAATAAAAATTAATTGAAATTTTAGGAGGGTTATTAGGTTATATATTGAAGGTTACAAATAGCATGACAGAGAGTGTTTAAGATTGAGGGTCACCAAATTGAAGAAATCGAAATTTCTTTTGGTGTCTAAAAGAAAGAATTTGTGTTAAAGTACCAAACTGTTTTTCACAATAGCCTAGACTGAAAATATGATTTTGTTTTGTTTTTGTTGTTTATAAAGCAGGTAAATGAGTTGGATCGTTAGAATATTACTGAACTCCAAATTACGTGTAATGATCTAACCCAGCTTGATGTGAGTGTACTGGAGTTATACTGTGGACAAAATATTTACTTTCTCCTCTCAAAAGATCCAACCCCTAATGTAGAACAACCGGACTGGTCTCTAAACGACCCCCCTTTGTAAATGTTATCAACTATATTAGTAGTACTGGGAGTAAATGGGGTAGGGCGCCAAAAAATAGGATTTTTGAATAAAGTATTTTCCATAAAAAACATTAGCAATGATACCTTAATACATACGCCTTTTTTTCTTCTGTGTTCTAAGGGGTCATTCTTGCGATACACTAGACTGTCAATGACGAAGAGATTGGGTTTTAATCCCAGTCAGTATATTGAGTGGTTTTTCACTCTCCCTTCACGCAAATCTGGGTACGCATCCTTTGCATTCATTTCCCTCGTCCAAATAAGCATAGTTTTTTTCTATAGCACCGCGTCTCACTACACCGTAAGCGTAGTTAATTCATGCTTGTATATCATGAACGTGGTGGTAGTTTAAATCAAATACTGGGACATCGACAGTGACAGCTGCAGATCACATGACTTGACGTATGAATACGTGAAACTAGATATTTTCTTAGCTGGCCGATAACTGTCCTAATTATTATTTATCACTGCAACTTAATACTAGTTTGAATGTATATGAACTAAACTAATGTGTCATGGATATGAATGGAGATTGGAAAACCATGATTTCGATTCGAACCCAGATCTTCCCATCATCGGCAGACTGTCAATTGTTAAAAGTTAAGTTTTAGAACGTGCGGCCAGCGGTCTTTGAAAATTTGAGTGTATCTCCGCCATTATTATGAATAAACTAAAGTAGTCTCAGCAACTGTAAGATACTGTTCTTCCTACCGCGGTTCTACTTCATTCAAAGTAACACATGTAATATACTTTATTTATCCTCATTTATTACTAACTGAACATTGCCAAGATAAAAATAAACTTTAAAAAAATGAAAACAAAACGTTAGTATCGATATCTCCTACTCACTTGGTGTCTGACACACGCGTGCTCCAAATCAACCGACCATTGTTTTTACTTTCATTTTTTTTTTGAATGGCTTGGATTGAAGTAAAGGGATAGGGGGCAGCGATGAAGTGTGCAGCCTACAATATGTATGGCCTGCACACACATATCACACCTGGTGTGTTCATTGTAGCCAACTTGACGGCCGTCACCCCATGTTTTGGTGATTGTTCACCTGTCACGACCCACAATACCAACCCACCCCGCTCCACCCTAGAACAGCATCAACCAGTGGGAGTAACTAGGATCACCCGGATTTTTTTTAATGTGTTTTACCCCAATAGAGACTGAAAGAATCTGCAATGTGACGAGATTGATGACGATAACAATGGCGATACTGTTATTTTTTGTTCTATTTTATTAATTCTTACCTTTATTATTGTTAGCACCGCGTCTTACTACCCGTTCGGGTTATATGCACTTACACTAATGTGTAATGGTAGGATGATTGTGAGATGAAATGGAAGACCTACACTTTAACGTGGAATCCGAACCACGGTGGAGGCCTGGCATTCCCCACATTCACGAGAAGTCTTTTCAAAGGTGAAGGAAGGGTTTGATAATCAGATAAATATGTGCCGGGACCGAGGATTGAACCCCGGCCGCCAGCACAGAAGCCTAACACCTTACCCCTAGACCGCCAGGTCACCGCTTACCTGTAAAAATAATAGTTCTACTACATGGACACACAGCTAAAGAAGTGCCAGTCTTGTTTTATTTGGTTCACCTATGGGTGGAGGGTTGGGATTCAATTCGGGGCCGGGTGTATTGAGAATTATTAATTTTTTTCCCCATTGTTCCTCAATGCAAGGGCAGGTACAATTCCCTCTAAAATACACCTTTCTCACCCTTATTCCATTAGCCTAGATAGACATAACGAGTAGTAATACGGGCATAAAATGGTTTTGTGTGCACGATTAATTCAACGTGTTTTGACAGATGTGAATTGACGTCATTCGTTACAAATATACATCATATTTGAATTTTTCTTTAAAGATACATTTAATCAATTGTCATAAAAATCAGCTATTAAACATAACGTTTTTTTTTCTAAATAGTTCTACTTAACGCCAATACAATTTGAAATGATAAGGATATGTTTATACCATTAGAGCAAAAGTTATAGTTTTTCTTAGAACCACCTCTTTCAGCCCGCTACTTATTATTAAGGATTAAGGAGGTTGTATTAAGAGTAAGTGTACCAACATTTGCCCAGAAGAAGATTGAAAAACTATTCTTTAGACACCCGACCTGGATTCAAACCCTGATCTCTCCATCATCGGTAGTCTATTATGAGAGTTACACCCTAGACTGTTTAACCCGTAGAGACTGGTGTCTAATCGAGAATTTTGGGGGCAAAAATAAATTTAGTCGCAAAATTATTTCCAAGAAATGGATATAAGAAATTAATAATGCTTCTGACGAGCATTCTAAAACCACCCAGCTCTGTTATACTTACATTTTGACACTTTGTTTGCTCTCAGTTATGATTACTTTAAGTGGTAGTGCCACCCCACTCCTACACCCCTTCCCCTTCCCCCCACCCACTTTACATCTATTAAAATTATGTAAACAAAACATGTAGAGAATGGAAACTAGTCTGCGGCCTTGCATTAAGTGGGCTATCGGGGAGCCCTCTACATAGCCGGCGTGTAATCAGCGATGGGATTAAAAGCCATAGGATGATTTTTTTTTTTACCAGACACAAGGTTATTTACAATTTAAGAAACTATCTTAAAATTAGTTTGACAATTTGTTGGTTGTTTAGTGGCATATATGACCAGGAGAAACATGACATCCAGGTTAGGTTGCCTTATGTGTAGACTATTTGTCGCTCTGGTGTCGCGGAACGTTGCCCAGGATACACCAGAGGAGGCCGTCTACACGTCGTACTTACAATTAGATGGTGTGAGTCTCAAACCAAGTTAAGACTCACATTGACGTTGCTGGCTTAAGCCTAATCATCCTCAATCTGATAGCCGTTGGGGATGACTCCACTTACGGGTAAAATACCCGAGGTGCCAGCCTGGAATAGAACCCAGGGCCTATATGTTAGTAGCAAGGTGGTGCACTGACCATACCTGAACGTAAAAATTGATCGATGAAACTTTGGTCTATAGTTTATGTCACTGAAATAGCTTATACTATAGGCCTCACTTCCCTCATTGTTTGGTAACATTTTGACTATAGTTTAGTTTTTAGTGCATGGTCTTAAACTTTATGTTAATACCCTTAATACAAAGAACCCGATGGTCTAATGCACCACTCTTGCAATGTACTGGATTAAATTAAGTGTATGGGTATTAATGTTATTCTCTTTAATATAATTGCAAGTTGAATAAAAGGTGCTGGCTTAGAAAATGAGATAATTATATTGATTGCATGAATTACACCTTTTGACTGTTTAGTTAGCCATAATTAATAAATAATTGTTATTATGTATTAAGAATAAATTATTATCATTTGAAATATACCGAAAAAGTCTTCAAGTATTTGTTTGATTTAACTGGGCTATTAAGTATCTCCGTAACCCTACTGCCATCTTGTAGCGGATTCTGAAGTTGGATACTAGCTCGACAGGGCTCGGGCACAGCCATGTGGTTCACACTTCTGCCGCTAGGATGATTGAATCTGCGTGTTGAGCTAATCAACCTAAACCGTGTTGTTTCAGTTAAATTAGTAAGGAACCTTTTTTGACAATTATTAGAGTTATTTAACGTGTACTTTCTAAACCGGCTGATTACATAAATATGTTAGAGTTCATAAACTTGGAGCAGTTTGATCTGCAACTCTCACTTTTCCCAGATGATGAAATATTAATATAAGGTAAAATATGTTTGATTTTTTAAAATTCTATGCCTTGTGTTTTAACCAGTCATCAAAAGGTGACCAGATAGCGGGCGATGCCGGCCAATAGGCCGTGATAGGGGATGATGGGCGTGTTGCGTGTGGAGGAATCAGTGATGTGCAACCATCGACCCAAGACCGATCAGGTCATATGTGAAGTGTAGAAGGGGGGGGGGGGATTTTCTCCCCCCTACGTCAAAAATTGTTTATTGCGCCCTGTTTTGGGAATGAACAGAAATGACAAAAACTTTTTATTTTTTATCACACATATTGTATTTTTCGAGAACCCCAAAGTGTTGGAGTAATTTAATTTAAATGTGTTTGTTCAGTAATTTGTAATCAATGTAAAGAGTTAAATATAAATAAAATACTTATGAAAGAAAGTCTCTTAAAAAGTTAGTCCGTAGGTCAGATAGCTATTTTTAACCTACGTTTCCTAAGGAAAAAAAAATTAGTTGTTGGTTAGCTAAAAGGAAACATATGTTTATATTATGTAGACTACTGTACGTAAGTCAAACTTAGGGCACTAAGATCATCAGTCCTAGTAACGATACAAAGGTAGTGACTTTTTCATTGCACTGGTTTAAGCATTTCAACTAGCTATATTTTATTGTGGGAGGGGGCTACGATTTTATTTAGATTTGTTTTCGAATTACCAATACCAGTGAAACCCGCCTCGGTGGCGTAGTTGGCTAACGCGCTAGTCGTGTTGAGCTCGACCGCTGAGGACGGGGAGATCAAGGTTAGAGCCTCGGTCGAGTGAACTGTGGGTGGCTTTCCCTATATGGTTTTTCACTCTCCCTCCACGCAAATGCGGGTTCACTTCCTCTAATTCAACCTTCCCACCCTAATCCATTAGCGTAATTAGTACTTAAAGCGTATAACCCGATCGGGTAGTAAGACGCGGTGCTAAATAATAATAATAATACCAGTGAAATCACTAAAGCTCTTAGAGTGTATATTTCCTTGGAATGAACCATATTTATTCTGTGTATTTTAGTTGGCTAAATTTTCTCTTGGTACATAGTATAAAAACACAATGCAATATGATGCATTATACGAGTCACATATTTAGATTTCTTTAAGCTTAGGGCCAGTTTCATAGTCAAATTTAATACGCCTCAAGTGCGGCGCTACACTAAGTACATGACAACACCTACCTAGACCAGAATGGAATGGGCCAGTTTCCTATGCGAGAACGGCCCATTCCCTTCGAGTTTAGGTAGGTGTCGTCTTGTACTTAGTGTAACGCCGCACTTGAGGCGTACTAAACTTGACTATGAAACTGGCCCTTAGTGTATTTAATTTCTCCAATAATGACAAATACTCTAAGATTAAGCTGGTTTGCCTGAATAAAGAAATTGAAATATGTTTAGCAGTGCTTGGTGGTGAAAGTATATTCTACAAATTTATCTTCCTGCTGTGCTTAAATTATGAACAGAGGCTTTATTAACTTCATCAAGAGTGTTGCTGCTAGTATGCGAAATATCTTATGTATGTTCTTTATTTTGTATAAGATCCTGGATGCCTATGTTGGATCTGGTAGAAAATTAAACAATGGTGGCAAGATGTAAACTTTCATTACCATCCTTGAACTCAGTAATGTTATATTCTGCTTACATATTCACTGATGTATGGCGCCTTTTAATTTAAAAAAATACGGTTATAGGAGTTCACTAAATAACGTTATGTGGGTCTGTTTAAATTTGCCGTTCTAGTAGTTTGTCATCCATTCGACTCTCCTAGTGGTTCGTCCTTTCCACTGCAAGGGTCACTCGGGGTTACAGATTGCGTTAGGATTTATTTAATTGGTTCTATTGCTACCTTTAGATGGAGCGTTGGAGTCAGAGTTTTGCTCTAAAGTTTAGATACTTCCTGTAGGTTTATATTAAAACAAATTGTAAAACTCGCTTGATTTGTGCATTAAATTTAATAAGCAAGCAGTTGTGATTCTTTAGACTTCTTTGGCAACACGCTAAGCTATCAATTTTGGCTTGCATGCTGGGCTAGGCCTAAATTTTAACGTTCGAATTATAGTGTTAAAGCCTCTCAGGTGGCTAAACATGGCGTTACATTGTGGTATATTCTAAAAACAGGCTTTATTTACCTGCACTGGAGTCTATAAAAACCGTCAGACGCTTTGTGTTCAATTTTACAAATGGGGGTTTTTAGTGTCTATGGTACCAAACATCTCATTGTTGTGGCTAAGAAGAAACAAGCTCCCCTCCCTCCCCCTAGGGCCAATAAACAACCATTAGAATGCCATTCTGGGGTTGCTACGCAACATTTACTGTTGTCCCTGTGCAAATTTGGGGTAGCAGGGCTTCTTTTAGTACAGTATATTTTGTTTGTGCTGTTAGTTTTCAAGGGCAGGCAAAACATGTTTGTTGGGTGTAGTTTTGGAGTCAAGGACTTTAAACTAATATATCTTCTAATGAGGTAACATGACAAAAGGCATAGATTTATTTCTGGGTGAAAAATAACACGAGTGGACTGTATTTAAACCTGTGAGCTTACAACTGGTGTAACCAAAGCACAGCTATTGCGTGATTCTTCGCAGATTTGCGTAACTATTTAGCAGCTAGTCTGGTTCGATTGCCACATATGCTAAGGCGACTTCCTGGAGGTTGGTGCCCGAGTTCCAGTCGGGTGTATGAGGGTGGTCTTACACTTTCCCTCCACAAAATTAAGGCTGTATATACTTTATATCCAACCTTCCTCGCATCTAGCTCGTTGATGTATTTACTAAATATGATTTCCAGATAAATACTCTCTTCTCCTTTGTTATGGCACTAAATTGATCTTAACTTCTCGCTCTCAGAAGTTAAACCAATCGGAAGTTAAGTGTGTTCATATTCATGGGTCATACAGTAAGAAAGGTATTCATAGATGGTCAAATAAAACACAAAACCTACACATATTTTAATAATGCTAGGAGGTGGGATTTGGATGACAGGTGATTTTTTTTATTACATATGTTCAAATAAAACATTTGCTTGAATTTAAATAAATAAAAACCAGATACAAGTATATATATATAATGACGTAATTAAAATCTATTATATTTTAATACAGTTATTTTCATTGATTTGAGGTATTTAACGTGCAATTTCTGGGCCGGCTGGTTGTGAACTAACTTTGATATAGTACAGTTACAATATTCCGGCCGTTAATTCCCACTGTGAACGGGTAAACCAACTTTTCAGCAGTGATCGATACTGAACCCTGACTTAGATATATGTTTTTATTCTACTTTGCAGCATTTACAGTTATTTTTGTATGTCCTTTTCTTTCAGTTAGGTTCACAGGGTTATAGATGGGGGTGTCTTGAGCCAGAGTTGTCCATCGTGGTCGCGCGGTCTTCCACCCGTAAGATACCTGTAGAGACGAGCTTCTGACTCTACAAGGCCTCTACAAAAGCCCGGATCTACAGGGTAGATTACGAGTGTGCCCTTTTTTTTTTTTTTTNTGACAACTGCTATAAACTTCTCTTGGAGCAACCGGTGGTATTTCTGGATTACCTCAGCCAATGGAAGATCACCAACTTTAGTGTGTGATGTTCAAACTGAAACAATAGAGCATAGCATTATGTATATGTTACACTTGTTTACATGGGCATAATAGGCTCAATTGGGACATTCTTAGTAAATTTAATTTTTTTTTAGAATATAATACGCGTGTCTGTGTTGGTGTACTTTTCTAAGCACATTTGTTTGGGTGGATCTGAAAAAAACACATTATTTACCTTTTATCCTACTGGAAAACGATTGCAGTACCTCTTTAATTCTGTTCGAACAGTGATTCCCTGTATGCTTCTTGTAACCATAACAAATTTGGTCTATTATTTATAGAATATAGATGTTATCTTGAATAATGGAGGAATGGGTAGTAAATAATATCTATACAGGGATTAGCAAAACAGAGCTTTATTAATACTCTTAATCAAGCTAAGTATCGCCCAAAGATTAATTATTTATTCCTCTAAGAGAATGTCTGAGGGAAATAAAATTAGGGCTACTAGTTTACAATCGCACTGGGTCTAATTTTTCTATTCAATTACAGTTTCTAACATCATTTAGAGAAGTTGCTTTATTAGCCATGATTTGATGAGAAATAAACAAAAATCTAAAGTTGCACGTGGGTAGTTAGCGATTCGGCTCCCAGCACCGTTCAATGAGTTTTGAGCCGATACTTGTAACAAACATCCTTTGATGTTTCGTCGAAATAAAAAAATCAATGGTTCGCTAATCAAAATCAATAGAATATATTTGGAGGCGGTCGATTTTTTTAATAATTGGTACATTTAATTTTATAGTCACATATTTCATTCCAAAAACACCTTTGTGAAAACCCTAAGTACTAAATTTTAGCAAAATCAATAACATTTTCGGTTCTGGTAGTCATGAAATGCCAAAATTTCGAATTCAATTCTTTTGACGATCATGAGCTCCGAAGGATTGAGAGAAAGTAAAAATTAAAATATTAAATTAACCAAACACATTAGGCTCTGTAAAAAGGTGTGTGTGCACTTTTAGTTGGAATTAATTTTTTTATCCAGAACCAATATATAATTGATTAATTCATGGTATATATTACAAATAAAATAAAAAAGTGCCAGTTTCAGATAATACACTTATTACTCGACTTTTAGAAAAGTAAAGGCGTGAATGACAACTATTATTTCCGAGGTATATAATTACAAATTATTAATGATCGCTACAACTATATGATTTTGGTCATACTTTATACATTAATTCAACATAACTAGATTGTAATTTCCCCTCAAACGTGGTATTAAATCGATTTATAATGAAGATTAGTTCAGGGTTTTCTGTACAAATTTATTTTTATTGGAAGCAATTTTGTTTAGTTCCTGGTAAACTAAATTATATTACACTCAATATAAGTATATATTTTTAGTGCCATTTCCTACTACCATTTCGGGTTGTACGCTTATTTGCACCTGCATTTGCGTGGACGGAGAGCAGAAACCCATTTTAGAAAAACCAACCAAAATTAGAACCTTGATCTCCCCGTCATCGGCAGTCTAGTCTACTGCGAGAGTACCCCATTAGAACAGTGCGTGGCATGCTGTGTCGCCAAGTTAAGTACAGCCGGATTAAATTGCATTGCTCCACTTACCTACTTTATAAGATAGGGTCATACATAGTATAGTTATAGTTTTAGGATAGACAGAGTGTAGGTACCTCTGATATGTTCTTCAAAGCTATAGTAGCCCCATGGCTTCTTTGGTGCTGACTGACAGCTAAAAGCTTTGAAATGTTACCAGACCAAATTAAGTATCCCTACGCTGAACCATATGATCTGCAAAAACATGTGTTTAGCAGCTGTCACTTTTGACGGTCAAAATTTAGGTATATACCTAAATTTTTACTGTCATAAGTCAACTGTGAGCTGTCAGTTAGCACCAAAGAAGCCATGGGGCTACTGTAGGTAGCCCATTTTACTGATCATGCATAAACTCTGCTTTACATATCTCACATAGGAATTTATTTCCTTTGATTCATCTCCAAGAGTGAACGCTAAGGGATTAATATAACGTTCACGGGAATATTTTAAGCTGAATATACATTAACTGACGTCATAGAAGACAAAGAGCAGCCTAGGAAGACGGAGGATTAGATGTCTTGAAGGAAAGAAGACAATTCTGGGAGCCCAAGGAAGAGGTAGAGAACAGGGCGTATTGGAAAACCAAGTTCACTGAAAAAAGGAATGGAGGTGCCGTAAGTCAGAACACCTAATAATAAGGGCTTATTAGTGACTATGAGTGCACTTATAGTGAACTCCGGATCACTCGTACTTAACCTTCTTCCCCTCCGCGTGAAAATATATTTCCTATTTCCATCTTGAATTCGAACCCAAGACACCCAGAGGTCGGTACTGCTATGCTTGAAACCTTTACCCTCTAACGAGCATTACTGGAACTGAGGCCAATGATGATTTTGCGTCATGGCATATCTGTAATAGATAAAATATCACAGTTGTTATTAGAAAAGAGAGAACATAATCTTCATATACGGATCAAATAATATTGTAAATATGAACAAGAACATATCTTCATTATTCAAAAATACTTTATATTATATTTGACTATAAGGGATTGAAAATATCATATACATGATAATGGGTCCTGGGCTCGATTACCGTAATAGTAGATAAATAAGGGCTTCATATTTAACAAATGTGACCCGCCTCCATGGCATAGTTGGCTAACGCGCTAGTCGTGTTGAGCTCGACCGCTGAGCACGGGGAGATCGAGGTTCGAATCTCGTTCGGGTGAACTGGGGGTGGTTTTTCCTAAATGGTTTTCCACTCTCCCTCCACGCAAATGCGGGTTCATTTCCTCTAATTAAACCTCCCCAATTCCTAATCCATTAGAGTAATTAGTACTTAAAGCGTATAACCCGGACGGGTAGTAAGACGCGGTGCTAAATATTATTATTATTATTTTAACAACTGTGGATTTACAGCGGGGACAGATATAATCCACATTCATATCAGTATAGTTGGGTGTGTTAGAGGCCTTGGTCCGGGGGTTGAATTCTTATAATCCCCGGCCAATCAAGTATAGGAGACACTGGCTCTATTTCATTGGGTGCTGATGAATTTAACCATTTTCCTTAATTATCAGATAAGTTCAAATGCTCGGCATGAATCTCTAGCCATGTTCTCATTATTAAAATTCGTTTAAAGTCTTGTTTAGAAATTGCACATTAATTACCTAACCAAAAATACCATTTGATATATATATATATATATATATATATAAACTAGAATATTGATTTTTTTTTTAGCACTGCGTCTTACTAACTTTTCAGATTATACGCTTATCTAAATATTACGCTAGTGTGTTAGGGATGAGGAAGGTTGAATTTATAGGAAGTGTACCCAAATTTGTGTGGAGGAAGAGTGTAAAGCAATTTTGCAAAAACCACCTCAGTACTAATAGGCCTACCTATTCATTATTAAGTTTAATCCTTAACACTTTTTTATTCATGAGTATACTGTAGCCTTTTTTTTAATGAAAAGTCACAGTAAGAAATAGAAGCATGAATAATGTGCCTCGAGGACTTAAATATTTGACAGATTTTTACTTGTATCACCGCATCTCACTAACTGTTCATATTATACGCAGTCCCAGTCGGGGAGTTTGTGTTTTTGTTGGAACTAGATAATTTTAATAGTCAGATCACATAACGTTTTATTGTCTGGTGCTGACCGGTTGACTAACTATTGATTCTCTACATCTTTATCACATCAGACCATCAGAGCCAGACCTTGGGCGCTGTGGCGTCTAAGGGAGTCGATAACGGGGATGGCTGAAGTTAGCCCCCGGCACAGAGCGGATATACAATCATCAGATACTTCAACTGTGGGTGCACAACTCGCGCTTGGACTGCCCTACCGCCAGAATTAGGATAAAGAAGTACTCGCTTGGAATTGTGTTTTGTTACAGGCGACAAATGGGATCGTTTAACTGAACTCATTTGATGGTGCTGTAGTCCTTGTCAATCTTACTTCGCTCTACTCTATGCGTGGTTCCTGATTGAGTTAAATGAGTTAACTTTTGTTTAGCTATGATTGTGAGTTAGTCAAGCCTGCAAGTATAGTATTAGGTGCTAGTTAGGCTCCCTCAAAGCCTATTGTTTGTTTTGTTAGATAGTATGTAATGTTTACTTAATTCCATGGGAATGTCTACCTTAAAAAACACTTTCCAGCTTGGAGCGTGAACCAATTTTTTTTGTATAAATTCATGATACGGTTAACGGCTTGTATCCCTTTGTGAATTTATAGTATTTTTAGGATGCGCTTGCCGGGTTTAGTTAAATATAGTAACGTTGTAGCGTTTGGTTGGTTGTGAGGCTGCCCTTACTGCAGAATAGCTAGGGGGAACGTAAGCCCACAATAACTGGCCAGGCCTGCCGATGGGCCCATTTAACCTTAACTTATTTAGTCTTGCTATTGTGCCTCTTGCGGCTTGACTTATCTACGCGAGGCCGTGTCGGCTCGCTGTGTTAATTGCATTTCTGTGCCCTTAGACGGGCTTCTTAGCTAAGAGCTTTCAGATGCTGAACTTCATTCTGAGTACACCATAATTGTAAAGGTTTGGTCGTGAGCCCAGCAATAGTCTACCACGGCTATTTCTGTGATCCCCCAATTGGGGCATATTATTTGTGCACTATTGGAACGTGGTTAGCTCCCCCGTATTGTGGCTATGACGTTCACGCAGTATATCATTTATTATTGAAAGGCAATACATTGCTGGTTAAACAATAAGTTGCTGTCAGAACATTTATGTACGGGCAGTGTGAGCTGATGAGCTTATCTAAGGGAACTTGTATAGTGTACCACTCTTGCTGTGATATTTATCTCTACAATGCCTAGTTCTGTATTCGTTATGTATGCACCCAATTGACGGGTAGTTTTATTGCAGCCTACTAATTATCTTAATTGATTGGCTAATTTCTACTTCTAATTACTATACGCTACTCGCATCACGAAATTAATTGAAGATATTATTCATTTTCTCATAGTGCCCCGTCCAAGGATCACTGCGAGCTGGCAGTGACCCTAGTGACCAGCAGTCGGATGTTTGGCCGTTTCATTTATTTATATACTCTTATTAGATGGTATACTTAGTTTATCAATCAACTGAAACCAGATGAACTACCATTGTCTATGCTTATGTATTTTCCTAAGTGTTATTTAATAAACTGCAATCACCTTTATATTCCCTGCTGTGTTATTAAGCAAACCCTCCTTTAATAGGTAATGGTATGCTGCATAACGATAGTGGGTAGCCATTTAGGGGTAAACCACCCTCAATAGATCCTATCTGGAGTCGAACCCTGATCTCCCAGTCATAAGTAGGCCAGTCTAATACATGAGTAACGCCTTAGAACGTTTGTCCACTAAAATGGGTATCTACTTACCTAGGGCAGCATCACAACTAATTTGCTGCAGTGAACTCACATATTCGCGCGATAGGAAAGTTAGTTAGGTGCCAAAACGTTGACCAAACGCTAAACAAAGCTTTCTCTATAATACCTTTTGGTTTGAATCCCTAATAGGATGGATCTTACTCCTTTCATAGAGCGAATGCAGGTGCACTATAAGGGATTTAATTTCTCAGCTCAAGCGAATAACTCTAAAGTGTAATAGCACGCAATGCTAAAAAAATTACTTAACTACTGCACAAATCAATAGTATTTTTAGTCTTGTAACACCAAGTTTTAGTTATGTTCTAAATAAGAGAAACCAAAGGATGTTTTAAGTACTATACCTGATTACTGTGGGAGCAATAGTATCTACTAGGCATCCAAAGCATTTTATCCGTTGAAGCATTTGTTGAGTTTCAGCACCTGATGGACCTGCCACAAGTCGTATCTGAAACAAACAAGTTTGTTTGTATAAGATTGGTGACCTGGCGGTCTAGGGGTAAGTTGTCAGACTTCTATGCTGGCGGCCGGGGTTCAATCCCCGGTCCCGGCACAGATTTATCTGATTTCCAAACCCTTCCTTCACCTCTGACAAGATGTGTATTAATCACAACTTGTGAATGTGAGGAATGCCAGGCCTCCACCGTGGTTCGGATTCCACGTTAAACTGTAGGTCCTACATTTCATCTAACAATCACCCTACCATTACACATTAGCGTAAGTGCGTATAACCCAAACGGGTAGTAAGACGCGGTGCTAATAATAATAATTTGTATAAGCTATATCTTAATTCGAACAAATATGTGATCATTAGAGACAAATAATAGTGAATAAATAACGCACGCCTTTGTGAGAACATTTAAGAATTAGCAGATGTAATTCCAATAAAAATTAAACTGAACTCCCTACTTTTATTTGAAGCCTGATATTTCCATCATCGGCAATCCGGCCTATTGCGAGAATGACGCTATAGACCATTCGACCACAGAAGAGAGTTGGTAACTTTTACTTAAATAAAATATGTATCAATGATTTTATGGTAAACTAATATAAAGTTTTAAAAGGTGTCTATAATTTAGTCAAATTAATTAATTTTTTAACTCTATACGCACAACACTTGTAAACAATTCTAGCTAACCTTATTAATATTTAATGATCTTTTTAAGTATTTGATCTAACTTATAACTGTGTATAAGTGCTTCATAACTAATCGAAATAGATTACCATCAATATGCTTGGTTCTTTCCCCAAGAAGTTAGAATTTAATAGTTTATTATTATTAGCATCGCGTCTTGCTACCCGTTCGGGTTATACGCACTTACGCTAATGTGTAATGGTAGGGTGATTGTGATATGAAATGGAGGACCTAGAAATGGAGGACCTACAGTTTAACGTGGGATCCGAACCACGGTGGAGGCCTGGCATTCCCCACATTCACAAGTTGTGGTTAACACACGTCTTGTCAGAGGTGATTTAATAGTATAGTTCCAGGTTGTATAAGTTAACTGATTGTATACTCTCTCTGGACAGGTGGGGGTGCAATTCCCCTTAATTTTCATTCTCAACCTACTCACGTTAGGTTATGTAGGCTTCATAATTATCAATGGGAAACAAGAATTGCCTTTCCAAACCCAAAACCAATCCATCATAAAACCACATATTAATGCCAAAACAAACTTCTGAACTCTCAAACTTGTTAGGTTTAGAAGATCTGTCAGATGATGTGAGCGCAAGGGTTCCAAATTGTTTCCAAATCCACTTCCACGCCAGTACAGGTATATTACCTTGTGGGGGGTGAGGATTTGTGCCATATAAATTTAAATGAAAGTGTTAAGTAATAATAGTAGTTTTTTTTAGCACCCCGTAACCTTTTGGGTTATATGCATATGCGCTAATAACTTTGGGGTAAGCGAGAGTGGAAAACCACCCTCAATACAGTCAACCGGGATTTGAACCGCAATCTCATTGTCATAGGTTGTCTATTCTATTGCAAAAGTGACGCGTTTGACCATAAAGCCACCTAAACGGGTAGTAATGTATTTAATAAACTCACCATATATAGCGGGAAATTATTTAAAATAAAGGATATTGCACAGACTTTCTCCCTCTTATCTTAAAATATACACTAACTAAAGACTCTTAATATTTTCGGAACGAGATAATATGTCTATACATTGTTGTAGAAACTCTACCAAAGGTAATAAATGAAATAAAATACACTGTTGCTTACTCTATGGCATAAGAACTATGGGCACTGTTACAGAAAAAATAATATAAATATCTTTGTCCACCAAAGAACATAAGAATAGATATTTGCTTAGAGCTATGAACCTATTTATTGGTTTTATAAAAATATATTTCAAATAGAGTTTTTTTTTATTTTTAATAGTACTACAACTTTACAGCGATGAATTATTTTGTATATCAAATAATTGCATATAAATGATTAAAGTTTGCAAAGTTCCCCTATATAAAGTAGATTTAAAGTGATTTTCATGAGAAAATGATAATTTCCAAATTGTTCATAATGATATAAAATGTAATCAAAATCATTAGGGCGCATATCGATAAAATTGATTCTTCTCTTTTTCACTTCAGTAAATTACCCTTACATTTAGGGTAAGATATTTAACTCCCAAAATCCCTTAGGGGGGGGGGGCTTATAGGCTTTAGCCTAATCGGTAAAATAATATCGACTCTAGCCCAAGGTACACACACACACACAAAGTCATAATAATGGCAATAGGCAAGTGACTTTTATAACTTTTAATTTACCTAAAAAAAACGCCTCGGTGGCGTAGTTGGCTAACGCGCTAGTCGTGTTGAGCTTGACTGCTGAGGATGGGGAGATCAAGGTTCGAATCTCGGTCGGGTGAACAGGGGTTGATTTTTCCTAAATGGTTTTCCACTCCCCCCTCAACGAAAATGCGGGTTCACTTCCTCTAATTCAACCTTCCTAATTCCTAATCCATTAGTGTAATTAGTACTTAAATCGTATAACCCGAACGGGTAGTAAGACGCGGTGCTAAATAATAATAATAATAATAATAATGATAATAATTTACTTAAAACCAGCTTACAAATATAATACAGTGGTATCCGGCCACGTGGTGTAGTGGTCGGCGTCTTGGCCACGAATCTAGGGGTCCCAGGTTCAATTTTAGGCTGGCAACTTGTGTACATTTCTCTCAAGGGGAATTATCCCAACGGTCAAACAGGGGAGGGGGGTTGATACATAGGTCTTAAGTTACACACTCACTTGCTCCCACCTTCATATTCACTATCATCACATCACCTCATTGCTGGTATGACATGTAGACAACCGCCTATGGTGTACCCTGGGCAACGCTTTGTGCCACCAGAGCGGCTAATAGTCTACACATAAGGCGGCCAAACCTGGATGTCAAAGTCACTGCTATACGACGTATAGACAACCTCCATAGATGTACCCTGGGTAAAGAGAAAAAAAAGTTATAATCATCTAAAATTTGTTAGTCAAATGTCTAAATATGTTTTTAATGCCGCAAGCATTTTGGGCTTAGGCTTTTTCTTCTTTTTATTTTTTTATATACATGTTTATTTAGATCCTAGTTGAGATTGGGGGGCAAGAATAAAATAGTTCAACGACCATGAGTTGAATCACAATGTAATTCACTAATCTCTAAATCTTAGACTAGCTCTACCTGATTAAGAAACAAATCTAAGGTCGCGTTCATACTAATTGTGAGCTGATCGTTGATTTATTTGTTGAGTAGATGCAATTTTCTAAGCCCTCATCCCTTAGAGGTTTCTGGCACATAAATTCGGTCAAGCCTTTAATGTCATTTTAATTAAATCTATTCCCCAATAATTGTCCTACGAGTGAACATATCTGACGTCAAGTCATGTGATAGTGCAGACATAACCTTTGATAGATATCATTACCTATAATACAATAAATTGTTATAAATGTATTTTTTTAGCAACGCATCTTACTATCCGCTTGGGTTGTACGTATATGTACTAATTACATAAATGTTCTAAGTATAAGGAAGGTTGAATTAAGAAGAAGTGTAAACGTATTTGCGTGAAGAAAGAGTGGAAAACATTTCAGAAAAAACACATTCAATACACCTGACCGTGATCGAACCCCAATCTCCCCGTATTCAGGCGTCCAGTCTATTTCAAGAGTAGCACCTTAGACCATGTGACAACGGACATAAGTTTGTATTTTTTTTAAAGGGTGGTATTAATGTCAAAATTGCTCATTTAAGAATACCGAAGCTTATTTTTCTTTGGTTTAAACAAAAATTCCAGCCCCCCCCCCCCCCAATTTTTTTTTTTATTTTAAATAAAACTTTTCAAGTGGGTGGTCCAAAGTCGCTCACATTTGCAACCAGGCTGTAAATATTACTTTGCTATGCTATGGTCACTTTTAAGACTATGTCCTTAAGGTACAATATTTTAAGCTCCTCTAGTTTAAGATTTATTCACTATGTCTACTAAAATCTGTGATTAAAACCTCTACTTTATACAAAGCACTGTTTTTACGTGTTGCGTGTTTTACTGCCAGTTCGAGAAATCCCCATATTTACACTAATGATAGAGAGACAACCAAGGTATGGACCTAGAAGAAATGTACACGCAAATGACTGAAGGAATATTGGGAAATTATTTATGAAAACCACAATTTAAGAAAGTTATTATTTAATGGAAATGTACCCACCCTGGTGTGAAGGAAAAGTGGGTAACCAATTAAAAAAAAATACACCACACCCAAACGGGGTATGATGCTTGGTCTCACTGTCACTGGCAAGTCAGACTTTACGTGAATTGACACCTTCTATCAACGACTTAACTGCGGTTTACTGTTCATTAAATAAGAATAAACAAAATTTATTGAAAAGGTCATCGCCACATTTATAAGCTTATGATTGTAATTTACGGTGTAGGTCTCCCCTCTACAAATGTTGACGGTGTAGGCCCTAGCCTTATACATATATTGATCACATGATTAATGACATTGTCGTGTCGTGCTCATGTCAGCTCGGATTTCGGTGCGCTCAACTTCAATATTTTTTAAGTTATATTTTTTTTTACTACTGCAATGTTGTGCTCCCGTGTATGAACACAGAACGGCCCAGAAATGTTGCACTGATGCATCAACGGATACGACAGATTAGTTTTCTTATTGGGTGATTACACTTTTGATGATATGATAAATAATGATTTAGTGACCTAAATCAAATGATGTTATTTTTATATGATTAAGAGTATTAAATTAAATTAATTACATACATTTTTAATGAGTATGTTTTCATTTCCATGTGCGGGCAGGATAAAAAAAAATATATTGACATGTTTTAACAAAACAGTTATTATAAACTTTATTTAAGAAAGTAATAACTAATATAATTTTGTACACCATGTTTTACTGCCCATTTGAAAGAAGAAGAAAAATCCTTCGTTACGCCCAACAGAGATTTGAACTCTGACCTAGCTATCACCAACAATCCTGTCTAGCAAGAGAATGATGTGTTAGAGTAAACCATGTGATCACCGATGTAGGTAATTAGATTGAAATGCTCAAACATTTTCCAAAAGGAAGTGTCGAAATCACTGGGAATTTTCTGTCTCTCCCTCTACGCAAATACTGGTACACTTCCAACAAATATAGCCTTCCTAATCCTTAGAAACATTTGCGTGATTAGTGTATAAGCGTATAACTCGAACGGGTAGTAAGATGCGATAAAAAAAATATAAAACTCGCCACGATACTTTTATATCTAAATATAAATAATGTTCGTATAGTTTGTAAGTAGGAAACTAAATATATATTGTCTTGTTGTGCATATTTTTGAATTAATCCTATTTTAAAAGATTTAATGGTAGTTAGGTTGAGTTTTTATTATTAATTAATTATAAGAGTTGAAATATCATTTGATCTGGCTTTTTAAAGAAGTAAGTTTAATTATGTGAGCTAGTTTACAAATATTTTACTAAAGGATATACTATAGGTAATTTTTAAGTATATTATGGGCTTAGTTTTAAAATAAAGCTATAATTATTAACTAAAATAATATTTTAGGGACTGTAAATCAGATATTGTGATAGAGGATGCTATATATTATTATTAGTCTAATTTATTTATTTTGTATTGATTTAAATTCTATATTATAAATATGTTTTTAAAATTTAATTATGTAAAATCACTTTTACAGGTAATAAGTGTGCAAAAACTATACTTTAAATTGAATGTGTTTAGTATCTAGTTTGAGGTGAGTTTGATTCGATTCCAAGTTGTAGTTAATGTTGCTAAAAATATTTATTTAAATTATCTACCAAGTACAATATTCAAAGAGAAAAAAATTCATATCACCCAAAAATATATTGAATCTGATTTATATTTAGTAGATAAAAGTGATTAAGCAATCTTTGTATTTTACACTAGATAATCAGTGGTTTAAAGATACTTTGTTAATCGAAAACCTTGTAGTATGTGTGATGCTGGGTAAATGTAGCTAATCTGTATATATATCCTTTTAATCCAGAAATATTCTGCCATCAAAAATTGGTTCAGTGAACCACTAAAAGCTTACGCATTTTATTTTGCCAGAAATACAATATTATAATTTTGAAATAAAACAATATCTCAGTTAAAATAAGTAGATTACTATGTAATATCATGATAACTGATTAGAGTTATGAAAATGATTCTGAAAATGAACTCAAATGTTGACTAAAAAAGTTACACTTAACCCACTATTAAATAACACAGCGGCCACCTGTCGGTTTGTACTAGCAATACTGACAGAGCTTTTAAGAGTTGCCGGTAGATGGCAGCAAGCATCAACAATCAATACTTCGTTAACCATCATGACGCAGAATTTTTTTTGTGGGTGTACAATCATGTAGTGAGGAATTGGGGAAATTTAATATAAATAAACTTATCAAACGGGAAAAAAATTAGGTTTATCATGCTTCTATAAGCCTGATGTTATTATTTTGGAACATAGAGCTATTTTAAATTATTGGTAAGCTCAGTGTTTCAACACTCTTGGGGCGTGGCATTAAAAACCTTCTTTTGTTAGAAATAAAATCAAAACAAACGTTAAAAACTAACTTTCTGAGTCTTAAACAGAATGCAATTTAAAATATGAAAAGCTGATTAGAGCAAGTAATGATGCCATGAACAACATACTTTAAATAAATGAACAAACTTGATTTCTAACACAACCAACATGCTAAATAATTACATATTCAACGACATCAAATCGAATCCAACAAAATAAAATTTATAATTCATATACATTAACATGCATTTCAAGATAAATATCTGAAAATTATTATACATCAATATTAATGTAGTCAAAAATATTCTGGCCTGTGTGAATATAATCGGAAGATTTCACAAAGTGATGTCACTGAAATCCAAAATGGCCGCTATCACCGTTGCTCTCTTTATCAAAAACGAACATTTTACAAAATAGTCCCAACACTCACTTTAAATGTATCTGTGATCAAATCTACCACAATAACCCAAAAGTAAGACTACTATTTTCTTTTCATAAACGTTTAGTAAAAGATTTTCAAATGAATTTAAAAAATATATATATTTAATTTTTTTTAACCAATGTTAAAGGAAAGAAAATCAGGAGCGTACTGACGGCGACGCCCTCAGCATATGACGGGCTGGCGTCTTCTTGCGTCGGGATGCTGTATGGATCCAGGGAGTGTGAGCGCCAAGGGGGTAAGGGAGGTGCGGTGATTGGGTGCGGCTCGTCGAGAGAGAAAGTTGGAATCACATCGCTCTGTCTCTCTCATTTGCGTAGGATACAAGAGAGACATAGGAAACACCGAGAATAGGCTTGTTTTCATTCGTGTTCATGTCAAGACAAACGATGGTTCTCGAACACTTGTCAGTGAAAGTACTTGTTCGAATCGTTTGTAGAGTCTTTCCAAATCTTAGTCAATATATATATAATTTAACATATACATGTATATAAACATATTAGAATTAGGCAAAATCTACTATTTTACACATACCAATCCGAATCCTATAACAAATTATGGACATACAAATAAATATAAATATAATGTATAAATTGAAAATATAAATAGTAACTAAATATGGTTACTGACCCTACCATTACACATTAGCGTAAGTGCGTATAACCCGAACGGGTAGTAAGACGCGGTGATAATAATAATAATAATACTATTTTACATATACCAATCCGAATCCTATAACAAATTATGAACATACAAATAAATATAAATATAATGTATAAATTGAAAATATAAATAATAACTAAATATGGTTACTGTTTTTATAATGTATTGATTATAATTGAGCGTTATATTAGCGGTCCAGGGTCTGGTTATAATGTTTTCCATTGGATTAATAACGGGAAATTTTAGAATTAAATTAAATACTTTTTTTTAAATTCTTGGAAATCCTGAATTCTCTAATCATGAATACCATTAATAATTGTATGAATGCTAGGCTATCATTATTATATTTATGTTAGGAATGACATGCTCAATTCCTCAGATTCTAAATGATATAAGAGAGTCTAGGATAGGGAAAAAATATATCAAATTTCCAGGTTATTTTTTTAATTTGGGACTGTAATTGATTTTACAGCTATTTTACTAGCTTAGCCCAATATAATTACACTGGACAGATTTTTTTAAATTTGAGACTAGAGGCCAGTAATTTTCTACTTATTTCGATGTTTTGTTATTAAGTAAATTATTTCTACTTTCTATAAGAACTTAGATATTGATGTAAAATTTTTGTGTCAACTTTTTTTTTATTTGGATACGGGATTCAATTAATCTATAATTTGTATTTAACCTGGATGTGAATACTAAATAAATTATTATTAATTATATTCTGATTAAATGAGCTGTATATAATTTTAAAAGACGTTTAGATTTCTACTTAAAATAATTGACACTGATACATTTGTTACAGAGTCAATATTTATTAAAACACTACATACGATCATGTCTCTATGCCCCAATTTTCTAATCAATGGATATAATCAGACAGCTATAAGACATAATGGAACTTCTTTCAATAATTCATATATCAAGTCATATGATATACAACTGTCACTTTTGAAATGTATTAAAAATACCTCTAAAATAACTATAATACAGTAAAATAGTACCCAATTTTACCACATAAAATATATTTTCTAATAGATGCCTCCAATTTTCATTCATAAGAAAATAACGCCATGTTTTTTCAAGGTATGTTTACACACTAAACGTCATTCCAACCAAAAAAGGCCAGATTAACATGAGTTGGAAGAGGACGTGAAAAAAGGCCAGTTGTTTTGCCGTTTTAAAAGCAAAACCGTTATAATTATGATAAAAAGAATTCACCAGTGAAAACAGAGTGTAATTATCTTCAAATGGCAACCTCAACAATTCTTGAATATCCATAAAGAGTGTCTTGTAATTTAATGACAACTTTATTCTCTTCATTTACAAAGTCTCTCATCTCATGCGGGTAGATATGCTTATGACAGATCTTAAACAACTGTTGGTATCATCATGTGAAGAAAATTAAAGTCGTTTTTACTGGATTTTTTTTTTTTTCAAAAAAAGTTTTTCTATAAAAATTACAACACAAAACAACCTAGTTTTTCCTCCCGTCCCTTTTCACCCCACCTTAAGGCACGGTCTTATAAGGATGCGACCCAGGGGCTTTCGACAACTGGGGGTACTCCTGAGCTTGAGTGAAAAATTATTTTATTTTTAATGCTGATTGAAATAAAGGTACATAAAATTATTTATTTAAATAAAGGTTAAATATACTATTTATATGATATGAAGGCTTATGACGTCACAAATTTTTATTTTATAATATGTATAATTATTTTATTGGTTGAAACCCCCATTAAACGCTTCCTCTAACGGTATTTTGTATTGTTTTGAAATCTGACCAGACTATCATTGGTGTTAACAGTAACTGTGTTAAATTTATAATATTATAATATATCTTATCACGTATTTGATAAAATGTTGATTGTTATAAACAGGCTATTTTTTTTTCTCCTTTTGTAAATATTACTGGGAGCCTCACATTACTTGTAGCCCAGGAGTCTACAAAATCTTAATCCAGCCTTGTTATCAAATGTAAGCATTCAACCGTGACATCAACAATTTGTTTAATATTTGGCAAGTGGGACATTTTCTCAAAGAACTACTAAATTCCATTAGTACAATGCTTGATATTAAATCAAGAAGATTTCATTAACCAGTCAGTATTAAAATAAAAGTATCAAAAGTAAGGGGCATCAGATAGTTTCAGTATTTGTACAACAATGGATAGAATTCTTATCTTTAAGATTTACTCGAAGATAGTTGGAATATTAACTCTATATAAGGTATACAAATTAATTTGAAAACATGATTTGGCTTAATATATAATTTTTTAGACAATTATTTTAAATATAATATTTAATTTTTCATAATTTTATTAATTTCCAAACTTATATCATTATAGTTTGATGCAAAATAGAAGCTCATTAACATTAATCTTTTAATTATCAACATCTTATTACAAGCGTCTATATTTGACACGCCAACATTACCATGAAGCGGTGATGGAAGGATCACAATGAAAATCACTTGAAGAAAATTAATTAATTAATTATTGTACATTTGGACTAGCGTTTCTAAAATACTTTTTATTTTCCTCTAGGAGTCACTATCTCGTATCCTTGGCAAAGTTACCTATATGAGTAGTTTAAGAGGGTTTCATAATATCTCTACGGTCGGTAAGTCATGGATGTTACAAAATCTAAATGTACTTGAGCTTAAAAAATACAATTTTAAACAGGTATATCTTCAAATGTATTTTACATTTGTTCAAATAGATATATCATTAATTATATTTGTCGTAGACCAAAAAAATTAGTAAACATTTTCATTCATAAATATTCAATTGAAGACACCAAGAATCTATATTTGGCCTCTTTTTAAGTCCAATTTTCATGGGAAGGGCCCGTATATAACAACTAGGAAAGTTACTAAATATATTTTCACGTATTCATACGCCAGTTCATGTAATATCTCTCATAAATATTCAATTGAAGACACGAATAATCTATATTTGACCTCTTTTTAAGTCCAATTTTCATTGGAAGGGCCCTAGGAAGTTACTAAATATATTTTCACGTATTCATACAACAGGTTATGTAATATTCAGCTTTCACTCTCTATATAGTTTAGCATATAAATACATATAAAATAATACTAATAATGTGAATGTTTCAATATTTGTTTTTTGTTTTTTTAGTTTCTTTCCATGAAAATTGGATTGCACGAAAGCCTCATTCTGTTAATGTGTATGACGGTATTTTGACGTTCGCCTACTCCGTGTAGTACAGGCTACGCCACGAGTAATAGGGATACGTATTGATCCGGAGACTCTGGGCTGCGTCCAAACGAGCGCATGAGGGGGTCACGAAGTGTGCGTCACCCCTAGCACGATTGGGTTCAAGACCCGAATGATGCTGTGTGTTCTAACTAGCCTTTAGGTTTTTTTTAATTTTCTAAGCTCTACGTTTAACATATGGTTTGAATTATTGATGGATTAAAAATTTATTTGAGGTGTTTAACGTGTACTTTCTGAACCAACTAAATATATCAGCACACAAAGATTTCTATGAGTGAGAGCGAAAGATCCAACTAATTTAACTGTTAAATGTATTTTCAGATACCTTTCAGGGTTATGTTACACACCACAATCGATATGGGATCGATGGCTTTACGTCCCCTCCGAAGGAAATTGTGCTACGGATTTTTATCTCCCAAGAAAAATCCATCGATCCCAGCTGGGTTTTAACACACGAACCCCAGGTTATAAGGCGAGAACTTTAACCCATGAGCATCGAGGTCTAAACCGGTTAACCTAAGGTACAGAATCAAAGAAGATTACTGGTATAAAATTCACCCGCATAAGCTCAAATTAAGGAAAGAAACATTACGATTAAAATCAGATTCTTTCAATTCATAATATAGAACGATCTGAGGATTCTAGCCCAATTTTTTTGTCACTGCCCGGTCGGGCTATATGCGTATTAAATAATTATGCGAATGTGTTATGGAGCGTGATGGTTTATTTTAGGAAAAGTGTAGACCCATTTAAGTGGCGTGGAGAAAACCATTAAAAAAATCCATCCGTGATTCAAACCCCAATCTCCAGGTCATATTGGCAATCCAGGCTATTTCAAGAGTAGCATTTTTTTTTAGCGCCACGTCTAATTGTACAGGTTATATGAAAATGCATGAATGAGTTAAGGGTGAAGGCTGAATTTAGAAGAAGTGTACCTGCAGTTTCATTGAGGGAGAGGGGAAAACCATTTTGGGGGAAAATACTAAGTACATTCTAACAGGGTTCAAATCCCCAATACCCCTGTCATAGGCAGAATAAAGTCTTACAAACGAAGCGGGTCAGATGAATTAAATCTATGGCGAATACTACGACTAGAACCCAGAACATTAATNCACCACGTCTAATTGTTCAGGTTATACGAAAATGCACTAAAGAGTTAAGGGTGGAGGCTGAATTTAGAAGAGGTGTACCTGCAGTTGCATGGAGGGAGAGGGGAAACCCATTTTGGGGGAAAATACTAAGTACATTCTACCAGGGTTAAAATCCTTAATGCCCCTGTCATAGACAGAATAACGTCTTACAAACGAAGCGGGTCAGATGACTTAAATCTATGGCGAATACTACGACTAGAACCCAAAACATTAATTTAGAAGTGCGGGGGGAAAGAGTATTTTTAAGCAGTTCAACAGTTTAACTGTTTTTAACAGTTATATTTCACATTTCAAGCGCTCGTCATAGATCTAACTAGGGATCATTAGTCTATGTAGCGATATATCCTAGCACTCGAGTTGAGGTGTGTAACAATAAACAGGATGTTCTTAAAAGTGAAAAATGACACCTGGATACGAGAAAGGAACCCGGAACCTTTGGCTTAGTATACCAATGCTCTAATCACTAAGGTATCCAGGAATCGTCCCGTGTTCAGGGTCATTCTTCGCTCATATTTTAAGGCAGAGTCTATGATGGACGTGCGGAAATCATCAGCTACAAATGTGTGATTTTTTATTAAGATCACAATCTATCAGATAACGCAGCCACCTTCGACTCTGCCTTAAAATGTGAGTGAAGAATGACTCTATGCACTGGACGATTCCCGGATAACTCAGTGTTAAAGCATTGGCGTACAAATCCTAAGGGTCCTGGTTCGATTCCCTTGTCCAGGAATCATTTTACAATTTTCAGAATATGATATCTAGATGGAGTAATCCTCACTAAAAGCATAAATAATAGCTTTGGCTATTTCATTCTTCAATAACAGAATGGTTGGAAAATTGAATTTTATTGTGTCACTATTTCCTAATGAATGACAGGTTTTCAGAGGTTTAATTGATTTAGCCTAAGGAAACAAGATAGGAAGGGCCAACTTCAAATAAATGTACCGGGTTTCTTCTGCAAGGAGAATTAGAAATCATGCCCAAATATTAATAATAATAATAATAATAATAATAATAATAAGCACCGCTTCTTACTACCCTTTAGGGTGATACGCTTAATTACCAATTACGCTAATGGGTTAGGAATTGGGGCGGTTTAACATAAAGGAAATGAACCCGCATTTGTATGGAGGGAGAATGTAAAATTATTTAGGAAAATCTAACCCCCAGTTCACTCGAGTGAGATTCGACGGAAAATTGATAGAGTAGAGACTTTACAGGTATTTAACGTGTACTGATTATATCATCATATGACCTACAATCTAACTTAAGCTACAATATAGCGCCCAATGCTACGCACCCTGAAGCACATATTCGTCCACTAACATTGAAAAAGGTCATTAAAATTTTGCATTACAAAAATATGTCTGCATAATTCATAAATTTAACCAAAAATATTATCAATAACATTCAACAATACTTGTTTATGGATTACTGTCATAATTATCTTCACATTATTTATTAAAAGGGCTAAGCTTGTAAACATAATTATTGTAATAGATTTTTCCCGCCACTGTGGCAACATGAGTTTGCAGTTTTCAAATAATGAGCTTCCTATGAAAATCAAGACATAATTTTGATTAGATTTTTTTTACAAATTGATATTTTAAGCATCATTTAAAAAAAATTGTTGCGGTCAAAATTGATAACATTTTATCATTCATTAGTGTTTAATCACAGGTATTGATATTATATAATTCAAATGTGTCAGCTTCATATCACATTTCTTGACGTCTGAATTCGTGGGAGTGGATATTGTAGCTTCCCTAACTGTCAGATAAGTCAATTTATAAGAAAATTGGGGTGAAGATTTATATTTATTTTATGGAAGGGTAAAAATATAGTAAATATTTTTACAAGATTCACCTGAAATCGAATCAAAATATCCTAACACTCTTGTTCGATCAGTTTAACCTTTTAACCACCACGATGTGCTTGAGTAAAAATAAAATAAAACTGGAAATGTTTTTTTTTCCCTGGAATGTAAACATATTTTTGTCTGCCTACAAGCACTTAGTAACATCCTTGATCATAAAAGGTGATCGGTTTAATCGAAACTTTTTCCACGAGAGAAGGAATCTACAGTCCAATTTTCATATAAATGCTACTATCTGTAGGTTAGAAAGATTACTAGATCTACTTGCATATGTTCACACTTCTGGTCTTGTGATCACTAACTGTCATATTTTATGGATACCATCAATACTTATCAAATAACACTAATAATATAGAAAAATGATATCAATTTTGGCCATGAAAATAATATATTTTCTAAAAAGCCTTTTATATGAAAATCTGACCATAAATATTGACGCTAAGTGGTAATCATAGTTTTGTATTATTTTATAGCACAACATCATACTCTACCTGTTTAGGTTACACGCCTATATATTAATTACGCTACTAGGCTAGGTATGAGGGATGTTGAATTTCAAGGACACGTACCCGAATTTGTGTAAAGGGAGAGGGGAAAACAATTTTGGAAAACCACACTCAGCACAAGAACCAACCGGGGTTTGAATCCCCATCTCCTTGTTAGTGGCAATATAATCTAACATGAGAGTGGCTCCTTAGACCATGCGGCCACTGGAGCAAGTCATATATTATTATTATTATCATCACCATGTCTTACTGCCCGTTCGTGTTATACGCACTTACTCTAATGCGTAATGGTAGGGTGATTGTTAGATGAAATTGAGGCTCTTCAGTTTAACGTGGAATCCGAACCACGGTGGAGGCCTGGAATTTCCACCCATTCACAAGTTGGGATTAATACACGTCTTGTCAGAGGTGAAGGAAGGGTTTGGTAATCAGATAAATATGTGCCGGGACCGAGGATTGAGCTCCGGATCCCCAGCACAGAGGCGCGACACCTCACCCCATATCCCACCCAGGTCACCCCATAACTTTCAAAGCTTCTGTTAAATTTTTAACACTTTAAATCATGTCAAACAAAGAATATATTATATTTAGGAAGAAAGAGATTTAGAATATGACTTCTTTGTGAATTACATATTTAAATTTAACAAAAATAGTTATATTCTAAATATCTTCCTTCTTAAATTAACACTTTAAAACTATGATTGGATTCTACTTGAATTACTACCCTGGGCAATGATTTTCTTTGTTTTTAACAAACAGATTTTTTTGTGTATTTCTTCCAAACCAGTTTTTAATGAATTAAATAAAAATAAAAATTTTAAAATTCCAGCTTCGAGATGCACATATTCGTCCACATGTGCTACTAATAAATTTCAAACCTCTGCTTTCAATAGATATCTTGCAAAGTGTATGAGAGATAAACAAACATTTAATTTTATTTATATATATAGTATAATAGAAACTTAGTCATACCAACTACCTGTCCACAATCAAAAATAGTACTAGTACTCTAAAC
>CABFOW010000018.1:686346-696636 GCA_902141385.1 Timema californicum
GGGGGGGGGGGGTCTGAACCTCATTACCAATCAGGTGCATTGACAGTATCACCCTTTATCTTTTTATTAATATTAGAAAGGATGGGAAACCGAAAACCACTATAAATATATACATCTAATTAGTAAAATAATGGTTTTCCATATATTACAGGATTTTCGAGTGTTTGTATAAAATTTGAAATATAGTAATAATACCTCTTCTTGTTACAAAATATCATAAAATATTTTGACGTGTGTATAAAAGGTAAACCAGTAACGTTCACCTTGCAATGATCTCACCCAACACACCCTTTATGTTACCATGGTAACTAACTAGCCAAATGAACGCATTCTACCGTGAATACGTTGCCATGACAACACTCACTATCCACTATCTGCAAATTACTCGCGCTAACAGAATAGACTATTCAATCAGTTTGCTTGGTAGGCAAATATTTTTCACTGTGAATCATGTCCATGCAAATATGGAGATATTTAAAATAAAACACCGTTCATTGTTATTAATATAAACCGTATTATATTGCAATTGCTAGAATTTAATAGACATAAAGCAAATGTTTTGATACATGATTTATAAATAACTTCGAATAAAAAATAGCTATCTACATTCATAAAATATGAAGCTTTTGTCCTAATTGGTTGTAAAACTAAAATTGATAAATATATTATATGTATGGAGTTTTCTATTTTTTTTTTCAGCATCACGTTTTACTAACAGTTTGGGTCATACTTTTATTTACTGATTACGCTAATGGTGTTTTTTTTCAGTAATTAGGAAGGTTATATTTATAGGAAGTGTAGCCGCATTTTCGTGGATGGTGAGTGGAAAATTATTTTGGATAAGCCACCCCCAGTATACCCAACCTGGTTTCGAAACTCGACCCCTTTGTTATCGGTAATCTAGTCCACTGCCAAGTAGTACATTTAATTGTTTTTAATGGGATATATTCATATACATTTTGTAATATTAACGATTTATTGGGTAAATTAATATTAACAATAATAATAATATACTCTTTTTATATCACAAGTATTAAGAGTTGGGCAGATTGATAAATTATATTTCTAATTGTATAGTATTTTGTTATTAATTTCGTTATTAAAGTTACTTCTTTTACGCTAAAATATTGGTAAACTATCTATATTAATAAAAGGAAGTTTTTGTGTGTCTGTCATGAGCGTTGCGAGATATCTACAACAAACAGGGGTTTGAAATTTAAATATTAGTAGACCCAGTGGACGGATATGGACACCTCAAAGCCTGAATTTAGAGCTTTTGATTACAATTATTTTCATCAATTAAAAACCGGCAAAAAGCAATACATATTAACACCGCAAGAAAATGTTACTGCTAAGTTTCATATCATTTGAAAATTAATATATACTAGGATTATAATAAATAGATTTGATCTATTATTATCGAACATTATTTTATTCAAAAATTAGTATCTATCTACTGTGTCTTGGCTATTTACGAGCATTCCTTATCTTCTTCAGTCAACATGTGTCCCACTTTACACAGCAAGATCGATCAGTAAATAAAGTAAATATAATTGTAATTTTTAAAATATAAAGAAAAATGTTTGGCTAAAATAACTAAAATATTGAAAGTAATGCAAAAGAATAGGGAAGGCTTGACATTAAACGGTACAGTGTAGGTATAAGGATAGGCATATGTTTTAGCTGTGTTGGGCGTTGGGCAATAGTAAGGAAGCTGTTCAGAAAGAAGACATTTTACTAGAGGTTAGCAAGAAAATAGGTTTAGAAGTGAACGATGACAAAACTAAATATACGATCACATCGAGAACACAAATTGAGGACGATAATTTAGAGATTTCTTCGAACAAAATATCATTTGACAGGGTTAGTGAGTTTAAATATTGAGGAAAAATTTTAACTGGTAATAACGATATTAGAATGGAAATTAGGAAAACAATAGAGTCTATAAATGCATGATATTAATCGGTAAATAAGTTATTGACATATCACCTGCTTTCATGGAATGTAAAGCTCAGAATACACAAAACAATAGGTCTACCGGTTGTACTTTATGGGTGTGAGACATGATCTCTTACCTTACCGGGGAGTGGAGGAGGTTACATAGTGATAATACTCATCACAATTCATTGTTAGGATAATCATTTCTTGTAGATTACGGTGGGCAGGACATGCAATGCGAATTTGAGACTCTAGAACCCTTTTCAGGGTATTGACTGGCAAACCCAGTAGGAAGAGACAATTGGGAAGGTCTATACCCAGATGTGAGGGTAACATTAGAATGAGCCTGGAATGTATAGTGTGCATAGAGGTGTACTGGTTAGAACCAGTAAAAGGTATAGATAGGTAGCGTAATTTTGTAAGTGCGGCATAGAACTTTTTGAGTTCCTGATGCCATATAGAGTAAGTAAGTAAAATATTGCTTCAGTATATAATTTATTTAGTTTAATTTTCCACATTGAGCAATACCAACAGCTCTTTACTATTTGTCGTGGACATTGAGACATTTGAACTTTTATTTTTATTTAAAAAGCTTCTGCTAAAATTCCAAAATGCCCATGAAAAGTTATTCAGGAACTGTTAATATATTATAGGTAGAAAATTAAAACCTAATGTATCTCTAAAGCATTTTTTATACTGTAAAAACATGGACCCAAGGTCATGTTACCTTCCATCTTAACTCATCCCAAATTTAATTCTGCAAAACAAATATATTTTTGGAATATAATATTAATAGTATCTTACCTACAAGGCAGTACTGATCGTTAACACATTTTTTAATCTTCCGTTGCAGACATATGAACGTTATTACAGGTAGTAGTTCTCTCAGTACGATACACGAAAACAACAGTCTCAGAGAGATGAGAAGGGTATGTAAGGGGGAGAATTGAATCTGAGAAAAGTTTGGGATCGCGGTGGTGGCTTGGTCTTAAGGGTAAAATCCATCCTTGCACGAACAAAGAGAAGCGAAAAAATGGAACAAGTCTGAAGGGAATGTTGAATCATTAATCACAGCACCCTAGGGTCTGTTTAGCGGGCTCCTCACAGCACACACCCCTTCCTTTTACCCTCCAAACCCTCACAATACAACCCCCTTCTTTTGCTTTATTATTTTTTTTTTTTATAAAAGAGCGGTCAGTAGCGCTTTTGTGACCCACTTTGAGTTCAAAAACAAGTCTCCGTGGCGGCGGCCAAGGGAATTGCAGTGGCTTCTTGATAATGACATGAGAAATATTTGAAGTCATGTTCTTAAGGTTTTGTTACTTGAGATGCCATTTTCATTTTAATTTAGTTAAGGTATTTAACGTGCACTTTCTGAACCGACTGATTGTATCAGCACACGAATATTTCAACGAGTGAGAGCGAAAGCGCCTACCAATTTTACTGGGAATGTGTTTTCACATATCTTCCAGGGTTATTTTACATGCCACAACCGACATTGGACAGACGATTTTATTTTTCTTCCGAAAGAAATTGTGCAACGGATTTTCATCGCTCAAGAGAAATCACTGATGTCGACGGGAGGCAATCATTCAAGGTTGTAACCAGAATGGAATTTTGAGGAAGAGGCAGGGATCGAAAGGCACAACACACTAAACATTAAAAATTGAGAGTATTTATGAATATTAAGTGCATTTAGGCTTTTTGAATGTTATGTCTGTTTTAGATTTATGTTATCTTATAAGTGTGTTGATATAATCAGTCTGTCCAGAAAGTTCACGTTAAATTCCTTAATTAAATGAAAATAAAATCATATATTATATGTTAGGTCACCAATCTTGCAATTGGTTTACTGTAGCTTTACAATTTTGCCTATTCTGGACTAAATTTTATACATATTTGTACCTTCTTATGACAACATCATCCGATATCTGATTTATGTATTCTAAATCTTGGTCTCCCTCTCGAATTTCTTCCTTACACATCTCCTTTTATAATTATTTTCATCAAACTATTATGTCTCGGCATATGCCCTAACACGTCAACACATATTTTATTAAGTTATACTTTTCAAAGTTCCCTTTATTGATTTGATTTACTATTTTTTTATTTCGAACACTGCGTTCTACCACCCGTCCATACTATCCAGAGAATATAAGTGTGTTGATATAATCAGTCTGTCCAGAAAGTTCACGTTAAATTCCTTAATTAAATGAAAATAAAATCATATATTATCGTTAAGTCACCAATCTTGCAATTGGTTTACTGTAGCTTTACAATTTTGCCTATTCTGGACCAATTTTTTTTACATATTTGTACCTTCTTATGACAACATCATCCGATATCTTATTTATGTATTCTAAATCCTGGTCTCCCTCTCGAATTTCTTCCTTACATATTTCCTTTTATAATTATTTTCATCAAACTACTATGTCTCGGCATATGCCCTAACAAGTCAACTCATCTTTTATTAAGTTATACTTTCCAAAGTTCCCTTTATTAATTTGATTTGCTATTTTTTATTTCGAACACTGCGTTCTACCACCCGTTCATACTATCCAGAGAATAACAATAATAGAGTAGAGAAGAGGATAGTAGAATTGAGATGAAATGTACCTGGATTTGCTTAGAGTTAGATTGGCAAATTATTTGGGAAAAACCCTTTCAGTATGCCTGACCGTGATTCAAATCTTGATATCTCCATCACTGTCAAAACAATCTATAGCAATAGTGACGCCTTAGACCATTCGACTACCCAAGCGGAATGTCTGGAGATGTAGACCAATCTTCTGGTGGTGGTGAACGGGGGAAAAGAGAGGAAGGGGTGTCAGAAAGGGAGACATGTGTAAGAAGCTCATCCAGAAGACGTGTGTCAGTCAAACCTACCTACTAACCAAGCACACTTTCCGGCATCTTAGGATTGCTAGCCCCTCCTACCCCAACCCACCTTCCAGCCTCCAGTCACCCAGATAACGCACATATGAGGATATTGGAACGACGGCGTATTTTAGAATATCGTGGTTGGGAGGTGAAGAAACTTTGAGGGGTTTGGAAGTGTCGACATTCTGGGTGAGTCATTGCCTTTTTATTTTATATAACTTTTATTTTTATTATCATTTCAATAAACAATATATTTGGTGGGGACGGGGGTATTTAAAGTTAATGTTTCGATAGAGTATGCTCCAGTCCTTACCAGAGGTGGACCACCGTGTAGGTTCAAGAAAACTTGATTGGGACCTCAGTGTCATATCTTGAAGAAAACAAAAGTTTTTTTGTTTTGTTAAATAGTAAAAATAATAAAATAATAAGGATATTGTAGTGTATAGGTGTGCCGGAATGCTATTATTTGGTCAGTAAGTTGTTGATTATTGCTTTCAAGGAATGTAAAAATCTCAAGACTATATAAAACAATATTACCGATCGTTATCTATACTTTTGAAACGTTCTCTCTTACTTTGCATGACGAAAACCAAATTAGGGTATTCGAAAACAAGGTGCTTAGGAAGATATTTGGTCCAAAGATGGATGAAGTTAGTGGAGAGTGGAGGAGGTTATATAAGGATGAGCTACTTATTTTGTACTTATCACAAAACATTGTTAGGATCGTCAAGTCTCGTAGATTACGGTAGGCAAGACATGCATCGCGAAAGATCGAATCTATAACCATGTTTAGAGTATTGACAGGCAAACCCAATGGGAAGAGACCATTGGGAAGATCTAAACGCTGATGGGAGGATAACATTAGAAACACCCTGAAATCGATAGGGTGTAATGAGGTTTACTGGCTGGAACTGGCTCAAGATAGGGATAGGTAGCGTACTTTGTTAAGTGCGGTAATGAACTTTCAAGTTCCTATTGACAGAAAGTAAGTAAAGCGGGCCGATCAAAGTGTCGACAAAATGCATGTAAACATTGTGGCCTTCATATTCAGATAGTATTGTGGGTGATAAGAACGTGGTTTTACTGTTAATGCCAATGGTGAACGCTCATTTTCCATATTTAAACGGGATAAGCATTACCGTATCCACGCGATTCATTAAGTCAATTGCATTTAAGCGATTGGTCACTTATGTTTGTATAAAACGATTTTGTTTTGTGAATATATTATTATTAAAATTTCTTAACTTAAGAAAGTAAAAGTTCCACTTTTATATTATTATTATTATTATTATTATTAGTACCGCGTCTTACTACCCGTTCGGGTTATACGCACTTACGCTAATGTGTAATGGTAGGGTGAGTGTGAGATGAAATGGAGGACCTACAGTTTAACGTGGAATCCGAACCACGGTGGAGGCCTGGCATTCCTCACATTCACAAGATGTCTTGTCAGAGGTGAAGGAAGGGTTTGGTGATCAGATAAATCTGTGCCGGGACCAAGGATTGAACCCCGGACACNTAAATCTTTGCCGGGACCGAGGATTTAACCCCGGCCGCTAGCATAGAAGTCTGACACCTTACCCCTAGACCGCCAGGTCACCTATTATTATTATTATTATTATTATTAAATATAAATGTAAACAAAATTACGAAAATTCTTTTATATCATTTATTTTTCTGCAAAACAAAATACTTGTTTGTTTATGATTGTGTATATTACTTACCATTTAATTATACTAAAAGGGATGTGCAATGCAATTTTAGTTTTTAAAACATGAGTATGAGATTTTATATACATATTTATTTTAATCGAAAAAAAAGCTGTATTTTTCAATTAATACTTTTTAATTTAAACCACTTAAACAAATATTATTTTAAATAAGACGAAGTGAGACCTCAGAATCAGGTTGCGATGGGGCCTCCAGATTCTAGATCCACCACTGATCCTGACTAATAGGTTGGAATAAATGGGCTTGGTTGAATCTTTTCCTGGTGCTAGAGAAGGCTGGATACAAATTTTATTATTCAGCACAGCATCTTACTTTAGTCTATACCGGGTAAGAAAAAACGTGTATGTACTAACTACGCTAATGTTCTAGGAATAAAGAAGGTTTATTTTAGAGTAAGTGTACCCGCATTTACGTGAAGAGAGGAAAACTGTTTCTACTATCTAGTGATTTAAATATATGCTATGTCTATATCACACCAGCTAGTTATTTAAATATATGCTATGTCTATATCACACCAGCTAGTTATTTAAATAGGCCTATATGACTTTTATGCTATAGCGATTAGTGATTTAAATATGTGATAGGCCTATCTATGCCAGTATAAAAATCTATTGATTATTTGTAGACTTGAGTGCCATTGTGATAATTAATATCGAATTACCTTGCTTAATCTAGTAGGCCTACTCTAATCCAACAACTAAATCCATGAGAGTTAATTTATAGAAATGGAAAAAAGATACATTTGGTAATACTGTCAAGGAATCGAGCTCATCAAACTTAAATCTACAGGTAAACATGCTGTGGTTTCTGTGAGGCAATAATGTAATTAAAATTCTCGACACTGCCCATAGCGTAGTCTCCTAAGTTTTTACATGATTATTATTATTATTATTAGTACCGCGTCTTACTATCCGTTCAGGTTATACGCACTTACGCTAATGTGTAATGGTAGGGTGATTGTGAGATGAAATGAATGACCTACAGCTTAACGTGGAATCCGAACCACTGCGGAGGCCTGGCATTCCCCACATTCACAAGATGTCTTGTCAGAGGTGAAGGAAGGGTTTGGTAATCAGATAAATCTGTGCCGGGACCGAGGATTGAACCCCAGCCGCCAGCATAGAAGTCTGACACCTTACCCCTAGACCNTTATTATTATTAGTACCGCGTCTTACTATCCGTTCAGGTTATACGCACTTACGCTAATGTGTAATGGTAGGGTGATTGTGAGATTAAATGAATGACCTACAGCTTAACGTGGAATCCGAACCACGGCGGAGGCCTGGCATTCCCCACATTCACAAGATGTCTTGTCAGAGGTGAAGGAAGGGTTTGGTAATCAGATAAATCTGTGCCGGGACCGAGGATTTAACCCCGGCCGCCAGCATAGAAGTCTGACACCTTACCACTAGACCACTACATGATTATTATATGATTTTGAAATGATAGGTTCATGTTTTTTTTATCACCTCCTCTTACTACCTGTTCAGACTATACGCTAATATAATGATTACCCTAATGTGCTAAGGATGAGGAAGGATGCATTCTAGAGGTAATATAACCACATTTGATTGGAAGGAGAGTGGGGAACTGTTTATTAAAATACACTCTTTGTAGACCGGATCGGATTTTGAGCCCCAATATCCCAGTGATCAGCAAATCAGTCTAATTCGAGAGTGACACCATTAACTTTCCGGCCACTGAGCGGATAACGTTCATGTTTTAATGAAAGTTGCACGTCTCAATTCTATTATTCTTCCAAGATCCAAGAATAGGAATGATTTTAATAAAAAAAAACTTTAATCCTCTAAATTAGAACTAAAATACTGAGCATTAAAGTTCTGTCAACCGTATGTTAACAGCAGACTCGCGGTTTTAGATTCAAAATGTAGGCCTATTGGTTCTTTATATAGTTATACACATTAGAAGTGTTCCTACTATTACTAATTTGAAGAAAGTCCAGTTACTTTATTTAAATCTTTGTCCTAATTTACTTTTTTTTAAATATACAATTAGATTATAGAGCAATTTAATATTAATAAATTGTATTGGATTTCGGTTAAAAACACCTCCTTCTCTTACCAGAGAACCCGCCTCAGTGGCGTAGTTGGCTAACGCGCTTGTCGTGTTGAACTCGACTGCTGAGGACGGGGAGATCGAGGTTCGAATCTCGGTCGGGTGAACTGGGGGTAGTTTTTCCTAAATGGTGTTCCACTCTCCCCCCACGCAAATGCGGGTTCATTTCCTCTAATTCAACCTTCCCAATTCCTAATTCATTAGAGTAATTAGTACTTAGAGTGTATAACTCGAACGGGTAGTAAGACGTGGTGCTAATTATTATTATTAATATCTTGCCAGAGAAATTTCATTCTGGCTACAGCCTTGATCGTATATCGCTATTGCCCCCCAAAAAATAATTTCTTGGCTCACCACTGTCAAACTGCCGACAAATTATACATAAATTATGTGTATTACAAGTACCAACATTTCTTAAGGTGGCAGTATAGGGTACGTGAGTGAAAGGTAGTTTTTTTTGTATCAAAACTTTTTTTTTGTCAAAAGAAATCAAATATATCTCCAATAAAAATATAGAGTTTAAATTTCTTCACATGATGACATAAACAGTGGTAGAATATCTGTCAAGGGTGTCCTGTAATTTAATGACGACATTTTCTTTTTATTTAAAAAAGTTTCTCATCTAATGCCTGTATTCTCAAACATATATTTAAGAATGGTTAAGGTCACCATTTGAAGAAAATTAAACTCCTATGTTTTGGCAGGAGCAATAAATTATTTTTATTTATTTTGATCTAACAAATGTTTATCTATAAAACTGCAAAAAAATATTTACCTTTTTCTAGCGTCCTCTACGCTCCCAACTTTAGGTGATAAGACGTCTCCGGTATTTCAGAGTGTAAGGAAGAGAAGGAAGGTAGAGGGGTAAAGCGGGCTGCAGGGAAATAGTGACCTGTCATTACTCTTCCATTAACCAAACTGTGAATACAAGTGAACCTGACGTAAGTTCCACTTGTTCCCTTGTTGTCGTTCGTTATGTTACAGACCCAGGTAAATAATCATGGTTGTAACCTACCTCAATTTCTGGAGCATTCGTCATTGTCGTCCATTACAGTGCACTTCTGAAAGAGGTCAGGGTCGGTCAAGGTCTTTGTGACGTCAGGGAGTATCTGATGCATAGTATAGTACGCTTGTGATGGATCTCTTGGAACTGTACTTTTTTTCCAACCGCCTAGGCATCTTCAGGGACGGATATTCTAAAATTATTGATGAAAACCGGAGTTAGATTTTCATAGAATGGGCCAATCTGACAGCTATAAAGGTTTATTTTTCTACACCTCGTCCTATCATCCGTTCGGGCTTTACGCAAGCTATAAAAGTTACCAAAATCAGCTTTAAAGTATTCTTAAGTCAAACCATGTAATCTACAGCTTTAACTTTTGATATAATATATGTAGGCCTGCTAGATTTGCTCAAGCAATATCTTTAAAAAAAGTATTTTATGATATTTATTTTAAGTAAATGAGGGTAATGGTATGTGAATTTTTTTAAGTGAACTATACTTCCATAGAGCACTTATTAAAAATGTGTAATACCATGTACGTGTTTAGACCAACTATCTTGATTGTCAAAATCACAGGATTTGTTAGTATTATTATTATTATTATTATTATTATTATTAGCACCGCGTCTTACTACCCGTTCGGGTTATACGCACTTACGCTAA